>JBAMAV010000390.1:0-85973 GCA_037043315.1 Amiota communis
ATGTTATTTATTTTAGTAGTAATTATTTCTAATGCATTAAAAATATAAATGCATTTTTGTTTTCTTGATATTCTTTTACTGACTTTAAACAAGTAATTTTTGACCAATTTTCAATTTCAAACCCAATAAAAAATGTGACGTGATACAACAAAACGGTTCTAATCTATAGATTCTACATAAAAATATTCAAAGGGGAAAAAAGTCAAGTTTTGCAGGCATATGTATAAAGTATCTAAAAAAAAAACTTGGTATTTATTTATGTTACAGTTTTAACTATGTAATATGACATAGACAACGATGATAATGAAAAGACCCCTTAGGACGAACCGACAGCTGGAAAGTTGATTTAGTCCATGTAATGTTTGTTTTTTAGGTTCGTGGCTTCCCTATGAATATGCAAATTTTACTATTTTATATGTAGATTTAGATGCGCTAGAGCTGTTTTCGAAAAATTGCTATAGTGTATTTTTTTTCTCTTTCTGACAATTTTTACATGAAATAATTTACTGTGGCCGAATCTAGATTTTTTTGGCCGAGACCAGCCGAAACCGAACCTTCGGTCGGTCCCTAGTTATAAGTTTATTCAAATTAAAAGCAAAATGAAAAAAGAAAACAAAAAGTTTCGTATAGTTTCGTTGAGCACCTTATATCACTTAATAATATTGAAGGAAAAAATCGATTCAACATAGCTTGCAATATTAATGTAAAATGCAAATTTTTTATATCTTTCAATAATTCAATAATTTTATATGACAAATTGGAGATTCTAGACATCATGAATACAAAATTTTTGTGATGGATATTTCCAAAGATTTTCAATTATACGAATATCTGTTCAATCAACTGAAACTTGATTTAAAAACTATTGTAGATCAAAATGATAGCATGAACTACATATTACTCATGTCCTTCAGAATTTGACCATGGTCTTTGAAGTGTTTGAATATGAAGAGTAATTCATAAAGATAACATTTGATAAGCTGCACGTTGCATGTAACGTGGGCAAACGTCATTTTAAACACCTGCACAGTATTAGGTTTGAACAAAATAGTTCAATGACAAATCTGAAGTGAGATAAAACAATTGAATTTAATAACAACTACTTGTGTATAGCTAATTGAACAACTAAAATTACTACAAATAGCAACAATTATATTTAATTTTAAAATACAAATATTATATTTTATAATAATATAATATTTATAATTAAAAAATCAGCACTATTGAAAAACTGTTAATATTTTATACGAATTTAAGTTTTAGTGTAAAATTCGGTAAAGATTGAACCGAATAAAAAACTAAGCTTAACCCCATTAAAATTAATTCAATTCAATAATCAAGAAAAAATTATAAGGTTTTTGGAACGAAGTTCTTTTACGCGGCTTACTGAAATTGCAAAAGAAGGTATGAAACGAAAATCGTAATGCTGTGTGACTTATGTGTGTGTGTTTGCGTGCATGTTTGCTATTTTTTGTATGTGTGCGTGCATTATTCCAATTTTTGTGTTTGTGTGAATGGTTTATTCTTATTTTTGTCTGTGTGTATGTGCACTATTCCTATTTTTATGTGCGCTTGACGAGTATAAAAATGTTTGTTGTCTCGTTTTTCTAAAAAATGTCATGATAAACCATACAATACAAAAATGAAATGCAATACCTCAAAAAACATTTTGTAGCTTCTAACACCAAGTCAGAAAAAAGTAGTCGTTGGCCGAGCGTGCTAAGGCGTCAGTTCAGTATATGCACAATATTGCGTACGTGAGATCTCGTTATATGTTCGACAAGTGAATTTTTTTTTTTATTTTTCGCTATTTGATTACTATTATTATGTTTATGCAAAATTTCAATTCATCCGGATGTCAAGAAGTGGTTCTAATTTTGTTTGTTTTGATTTTACTAACAAACTAACATCCTAAGCAAGTTAAATAAAAATAAAAACTTGAATTACTGCAGAAAAAGGAACTTCGTTCCGCCCAATTTTCCCACGACACCTCTCTGACTTTTATTTTCATTCATTCATTCTTAACATAGTGTAAGATAGTAAAGTAACTTACTACCGACATCTGATAGTATTTTTCCTTATACTAGTAATAATTATTATAGATATACATAAAACCAAATTGATTTTTTTCACTATTCATATACTCATGTGTGAAATATTAACAGAGAATAAATAAACATCTGTGATAAAGTCAAAAGGAACAAGGAGTAAGTGTAGTCATTCTATTTTTACATAAACATCCGAAAATCCATGGTTACCATGGACGTGACCAGACATTAAACATGTTCGTTAATGTTAATCACTAAATCTTATCTGTCGATTTTATTTGTTGCTAGTCGTAAATTTTGTTTTTTCAAGTGATTATTACCCATCTTAGTATTATAGTTTTTATTTATCTATTCATCTATCCACTATCTGTTGTACAATTGTAGTATATATTTCCATATTTCACACCTTTTAAATTTTTACTCTATTTTAATATTTTTTATCATTATTTTGTTGTTTGTTGCCGGTGTAGTTGTTAACTTACCCCAAAGGAATGTGTAGAACTTAGCGTAAAATAGTAAATATATTCCGTAAGCAGCACCGGTGTGAAGAAACAATTGTGCCATTAGATCGGGCCATCGTATTTGTGCTTTATATTCATCAGCTTTCTCTGCTTTTTTATCTTCAATTATTTGTTTATTTTTTCGTTCCTTATAAACAGCATTCTCTTCCTTATAACCTAGATTATCATCTAATTTTTCTTTGGTTTCTGTAGCATCTGTTGTAATGGGCTTTCTATGCTTGATCAAACCGTTTGATGTCACTGAAGCGGCTGTGCAAACTCCGTTTCCATTTGTCACATTATTATTGTTATTGTTGTTATTATTATTACTGGATCCATTGCAAACAGTATCTGTTGCTGCAGTTTGTGGCGATGAAAGGCACATCTTCAGGCACAATATCTGTACAAAAAAAGAAATAAACAAATGATAAAAATAAATCATTGAGCAAGTCTCATGTCTCAAACTCAATAGTACATACTTATATGTTTCGTTTTTAGTAAGGTGCTAATTAACTTTTATAATATTTAAACAAAAATATTGTTGTTAACCATATAAATTTTAGATTTGTAAGTTTTATACGTTTATAAGCGAAAATGTTGTTAATTGTCAATGTTATGTTATTTGAATATTCAAAAATAGCATGATAACTAAAGATTATGTCATGCGTGACCCATTTCAAAGAAGAGAATAGCAATTGATTTTGTTCTGAATCTGTAAGTGTCGTGGATGCTATCAAACTGGTGTATTAGATTTTAACATAGTGATAGTGAAATGTTTATGTGTCTGAGAGAAGAAATGACATACAGTATGCTTAGAGTAATAGTCCCTATTTCGATAGTAATTCACTAGCCCCTTTTATTATTAAATGGTGACTAGTAAATTTACTAGGCAGGCTATGTAGAGGCCAACCAGTAAGTGCGCGTTTTCATATTGTAGTATGCCATCAGCCCCTTTTCGCATTACTAGTAGCTAGTGAATTCACTAGTCGTAGGAAATGCAGGCGGAGCCAAGCAACAATAACATGACTGGTGAACGGTAATGCAGGCGTGGTCAATTAACCCCTTCGAATGACATCGTCATTCACCAGTGGAATACATTGTTAGAACTAGTACTCGTTCCAAAGGAACTAGCTACGAACAAGTTTTGGACCAGGGATTCATACTGTAGGGCTATATTAAGCACACGTACGCAAATGTTTTATACAGCAATTTGATCGTATTCATGGCGCTTAAGACTTAAACATGATTAGATTTATTATTTTAGGTGGTCATATACAAAGTATTATATTTGAACTCATATCTTTGTAATTTCGGTAATAATTTTATTACTATAACTTTGTATTTTAATATTACCAGCGCTTGACATTTTTGGTGTTCTATTTCTTCATTTTCCTATCTCCTGTTGCTTGTCAATTTTAGACGAACCGACTTAAGCACAAGCATAGAAAATACTAATGTTCTGTATTATAATTGTTGCCGTGTAAAATTTTATGACGCACCTCCATGAATATTGGCCTAAATGGGTAAGCTCCTTTTTAAATAATTAGAACGATGGAATACCTCATTTAGTACATTGATTATTTCAAAAGTCATAATAATATTTTAATTCACTTAAACAGGGCGCGACTCTGTTTATTACAAAATATTTGATATCTACTTGTATTATGTATTTAAGTAAGTCAGTTTGTTGCTAACTACAAGCTGACAGTAGTTTGATCTGATTAACTATCTAAGTTTTAGGCACACTGAATGGAAGATGCACAAAGAATGAAATCGACTTTTAAAATTAAAAAGGATGAAAGTACTATTTGCTAGGGGTACCCCTTAGCAAGATTCTTTACAATAAAATAAGGAAAGAAATTAATGTCCAAGCGTTTTGGAGTTAGGTGATGGAAGTACAATGATATGGTTGTTCATACAATGGTCGAGCTGACTTGCGGCCGATCTTGTCAATGCGAGTTGATGAAGTGAAGTTCCAATGTAAATTCATGTTTTTTATAGGCACGGCAATTCAGCATCGACAAGTTAATTTATTTATATTATATTTCAGAACACTAGCGGGAAAATTGAGAGACTAATATTTATTTATTTATTAGAACTTAGACTATGAGAACCAGGGGACCGAGCTTTACTCGAGTTTCGTATTTTTTTCCGAAAATATATGTAGATACGAATCACGTTTATATTACAGATTAAATACGATTTTAAAAATCAAGATAGGCAAAGTAATTTCAAAAATAACTTATTCTGATGGGCAAGTCACACTTTATTTTATGCATATGGCAACTTTGCATCAGCAAAAATATGAACAAAATTTTCTCACCTCAGCCGTTTCTAAGATACATTTGGTTTGTACAATCATTTATCGTCAAATGTTTTAGAAAATCATCTACATATATTCGTTAAAATTCGCTTGTGGCCAAACATTATTTTCAGATTCTTCTTCCTCCAACTCTCCTTCTGCGACTACAATTGAGTAAATGCAGTCTCTCACTGCACATAACTACCGCTTAATACATGACCAAAATCTCTTTATGGTCATATATGTCATGTTTTGCCATCTCACTCGCACTTCTTGCTAGTTTTGTTTTTTAAATGCAGGTTGCTTGGTTTTTATTTTTATTTTTGTCATAGTAATGTTTTTTATGTTCTGCCAAGAAGAATTAGAAAAATGCAGAACCAGACTTGCATGGGAATCGAAGCATTCGAATCGAATCGAACTCTAGGAATTCAGTCCGGCGCACTAACTTCCGAGCGAACGAGCCAGACAAACGAATTGACATGACGCAATCGATTGTCTTAAAGGCTTTCCCGATGCACAGTTCTAAACGTTACAAACACCATGACCAACTGATAATGTTAAAAGTATAATAAATTATCTACATTCAATGTGAGTAGTTTCTAGTAGACTTTTTGGGGAAATGATAATAATAACATCACTATGTTTAACGATTCAATATTTTGGTAATAAAAAAATATATCATCCTATCATAAAAATATAGAACATGTAAAGATTAAGTTGTTTAGATAGACCTATTGGGTAAAAGTCACGTACTGATTGTTTAAATGATACTTCAGTTTTCTGTAAATCATCTAAGTGTCCCCAATAAAATATTAATTTATATTATAACTCATGAGTGACTCAATATCTTGTTGTTTATAACCTAATAAAACTGTCATACAATTATATGAAAATAATCTTCACTTTCCATACAAAGTCATGCTATGTATTACAATTACACATATGTATTATAGATTAAGATTAGAACTCTTGAAATTAATTATAATATGCGAATGTGATAAAGTTCAAAATAAATTGTGTTCAATTCTAAAGATTTTTTATTAATATCAATAAATAATTCTTCACAAAAATTAACAAGAAAATAATACCAATTAATCAATTACGATTTAGATAATGATAAAAAACCAAAACAAAACAAATCATTCCAGGTGAATGGTCTAAGATTTTTATGTACAACATTATTTACCCAAAACAAAACAGAAAACTAAACCACCTGCGAGGTTTTCTTGTCGTCATTGTGAATTTGTTTTCTACTATTGTACAATATAATAATAAAAATATTTGAGCAGTCAACCCCAATATAATCACTCGTCTTGTATGCTTATCAAACCACGCACAATAGACACACCTGGTTATCAGCAGTTACTTCTGTCAATGTTTTTAATGAAATTAGGCTAGAAGTTACAAAGAAAAAACATTTTTTATTGTTTAGTCAATCAATGAATTCACGTCTTTTCAACAGTTCTACAAATATACAATACAATACAATAGATACATACACATACTTTGATAACATATTACTACTACTATATGCGATTCTTAAGTAACAGAAGTAAGTATACTATACACGTACATACACTAATTTGTTTTGGTGGATTTAATTTAATAATTGATAAAAATTGTTTGAGGCAGTGAGTGTTTTTTGTTTTTGATTGATTTTCATAGGTTAAAGTCAATGTTATCTGTTATCAAACGATGAGTAATAATTGATTGGCGCCAGACTCTATAGGTAATCCTTGATTTGAATTGACAACGCATGCTCAAAGTATGCAACAAACCCCAATTAATCTAAAAAAAAATTCAATTTCGCACATGAAACAAGGCGTATGAGTAATAATTGTAAGTAGCGTCTGTATCGATTTGCCTGTACAATGTTTGCATTATATCATTTAGGGCTGATAAGTGCTAACACACAATGAATGCAAGCGTCAGTGTATTCTTAGAATTATTACAAATGCACAAGATTGTGGCTTTGATAATGCTACTCGTACTAAATTTCTGAAATGTAAATAGAAGTAATAATAATTTTGCATTGAATGCTAACTTATGGGATTGGTTTCAATGCAATATAATTGTATATGTAACCAATTCTACGAAAATTGTTTCATTGCATTGATATTTCATTATTTGATATCTGTAACTCACTATACATGTAATTTTCAGTTAAGAGATATAGAAGTATAGAAGATCAAATACTATAAGATGATAGTAAAATACCTTCTAAAAATAAGAACGAAATTGTTATTCTTAATTAGAATTTGACACGCTTAGTCTTAGACAAAGCCAATTTATATAAACTCGAAATGAAACAGGGACAAGGAAACTCGTACATATATCAGACACGAGGCTACAATGGCATAGCTTTCATGATTATCTATTTGATAATCAAAAAGTAAACGAAGTCCAAGAGCCCTTAAAAACTACCATTGACATAATTAGTCTTAATAAGGGAAAAGCCATCAAATTTGTTTGAATTGAATGATTGCCTTTACAATTCCCTACAGCGACATTTCAAATGTATGCATGTATCTTAAATTAAAATGTAAGTACCAGGCGACCAAGCCTTGCTTGGGTTTCGTGTTTTTTCAGAAAATATATGAAGATAAGAATCACATTTATATTACTAATTAAATATTCAATTCAAAGTTACATTATATTTTATGCATATGACAACTCTCCATCAGTAAACACATGACCAAAATTTTCTGATATTATTTTTATATGTTGGTAAATAATTTTTTTTGTAAAGCTGTTCGACGCCATGTGTTACGACGTCTTTGTTCTTCTAAACGTTACTCACGTTGTTCAACACTTTCAGTAGCCATACTGGCCGCACACTATGACACTCGCAACTGAGTACGTTCTTGTAGAACGTTTAAATCATAGGATCTTTCTTCACTTATAATCCTGATATGTTTGCTAAGCTTACTTTTCTATGTACTTATCTTACTTACACATGCGGGTAGAATAAAGGCAACGTTTCTTGACTCGGTAAATTTCGAGAATCATAGTTAGGAGGATTTTTCTTAGATCTTTTTTTGATATTAGTTAAAATTAATTTTTTACACATTTACACGCCAAAGTGTGAAAGCGCTTCCAACATACAAATTTTTTCGATTTGAAAAATCTGATAGCGTTTTGCAAATCAAAATAATGTTTCGTGCAGAGTTGCTATGTGGTATAGTTATTTTGCTTTAACCTATTCTGATGGCCAAGTCACATTACTTTCACTGAAACTTTCCGATTTTTTGGCTGTTCCTTTTGGGTCGTTTCCGAGATACTCCATATACTTTATACACCAAAAAGTTGTTCCCATAACAAAGGGACCCCGGAAATGCATTATTTATACAACATTGTGGAGCCACTCCGAATACCAAGCTTGAAGAGATTATGCTACCAGATGATTACCAAAGCATACAGCAATTGAAACCCAGATTAAGCTGTAAGCCAATGGGAACATTGAGGGAAATGAGAAGGCTGACGAACTGGCTCGTTTTGGTGCTTCCCTTGATTTATCGTTAGCGGAACAGATCCCCATTCCCCTGGCGGTCGTCAAGAGAAGCAACTTTCTGTATTTCCGTCAGCTGGCAAATATGCGGTGAAAAGAATCTTGAATCTTGCAGAGTGGAACGTGTTACAACGAAAATAGGTCGCTTAGATTCATCAACAGAAGACGCTCGGATACCGCAAGGCTAACAGCGGTAGACTGGGTTTACCGTTCAGAAGCCATTGTAAAAGCTGCGAAAACGAAGAGGAAGAGGAGCCGCTCACCTATTTTCTATGTCAATGCCCAGCTCAGGCAAGAACTAGAAATAAGTTTCTGGGCAAATACTTCATCAACAACCTCTCGGACTGTTCAGTCACATGTCCGTGTGATTTATTAAAATACCTAAATTTGACAGGTTGGAGGAAGTGGTTTTAAAACGGCACTCTAGTGCTAATTGTGGGTCTTAGTGGAAACCAACCAACCAAAGACAAGGATGCTTCCAAAATCTAATTGAAGATTAACTTTGGGGGAGAATGCAACTTAAATGGAATAATATTCCCATTGCCTATGATCACAAATTGCTAGAAAATATGCCTGCAAATGTGTACTGACATAAGAAACAAGGAATTTGGGACCAATATTTAAAAATAAATAAAATGTAGTTTATGTTGAACAGAAAGTGCATAATTGAGTAAATGCAGATATCCCTGGTTTTTTTACTTTTTATTATCTCTTCCAAATCTTTTTTCGATAAAGTGACTTTAGGAACTTTTTACTTACGATCTAAGGAATATCTAGTATTTTTTCATTATTTTCTACCCAACCGTTTGCCACTCAAAAACCAAAATGTGTAGAAGTCACGATCATTTTCTCATTTTAGCGAGACACTGTATGTCCGCTGTATTCTTGTATGAATGCTCATTTAAATATATAAGATACTAAGTATTATACGTATATCATATACTTATAAACATTAAGATCATAAAAATTACTAACAAGTTGTGGAAAATCTTTTACAAATCCGGTTTTGCCAATAATGATATACGTGAGTCAAATGAAAAGGTTTGAACCTCGTCTAAGCTAATCGAGACTATTATAAATAGAAATACCTATCATATATGATATCTTTAAGGTCTGTCGATTCATTTCAATATTTGAGAAGATTCATTATTTATAGTTCATTTATCTCAAAAATTTTCAAGTGTTTACAAATACTATTATAAAAAAATAATTAATAGATAATAATATATTGTATCAACCGATCCACAAATCATAAGGCATTTTGATTCAATGACTTCAAGAGAACCTTGGATAGGCATCGTTGCAACTATTTTGGTCCAGAAGAGTTTTGCCCAACAACATTATCTTTATATTCCTCAATTCTCCATGAATATTATTCTAAGATTCTGTGATTTGATTTTCAAGACTTTTAGTGCCCCACTCTCGAAGTTTATGATTCTTGTGAAATTTTGAATTAAATAAAAAAAAATCGTTTAATAAATATTTTTGTTTACTTTTCATAACATTTCTTAAAGTATTTTCACATAATACTCAAGCACTCAAACACATACACATGAAATGTGTGTTTGTTTGTATTTGTATATATGTAGTTAATAACAAATATAGTATGTACAAGATGCAACATACATAATATACACATTTCACAAAAGCTTCAAACAAAAATTCGACAAATAAGATAAACGACTTTAAGAAATTTTACTAATGAAATATGAAAAAATCCACTTTGATGAAATTAATTTTTCTTATTTTCATTATTACACCCTACACTTACTTTAGATAATAAAGAGTATATTACAATTGTGCACATATATGTAAAAAGCAAAGGAATGTGGAAAATAACCCAAACATTAATATTTTTAAACACCGTTTCATTCTAATTAAAGTCAATCTGCCTACGAGAATTTTTGATATCTTCAGATGTTATTTACGATCAATTTTATAGTATTGTAGTAATGATCTCATATAACCAACATTATAAATCAAACCAAACCAGTCTAGATACACTGCATGAAAAGTAGAGAACTAAAATTTTGCATACAATCTTCTTTTTGTTCTAATCACACGGTTGTATGACTTTTGGTCAGATTCTAACAAACTTCGAACTCAAAAACGTATGTTTTGACGGACTTCTTATTTATTTCTGGGATTAGAAAACATTTCGTAACTTTCACATAAAATTTAGGATATTTAAAGGTTGAACACGTCTAACTAAAACACACCTACATGGTTTTTCTCTGTTTCTATTATAATGAATCGAAAAATTTGGTCGTAAGTTTTCATACCATATGTACGAAGAGTATGTGTGTGGGTGTCATAAAAATTGATCAACATTTTAATTTAGGAAAAGCACGCGACAATCATCAGAGGAAAGAATATAACAGAACATGACAGAACCCAAACAGAACAAAGAGAATCGTATCAGCACAAAGTAAAAATAGTTTGAGGAATAAATTATACGGGCGAGCATCGCATCATACCACATCGCACAACAAAATGAAACGGAACGCATCGGATCGATTCTCTCTTGGAAACTAATTTGATTAGTAATACAAACAATGCTTTCATTTATTGTCATTAATTAATAACAAAAGCAACTTTTTGTGCCTTTTTTCTTATTTAATACACTTGTACATTGTATATACATAAGTTTTATTAGCAATAATGTTTGAGTTTGTGTTTCTTGAATTGTTTTTCCGATGGGCGTAAGTAATAGGCACGTGTCAAGCAATAATTGTGATTATGCTCAAACTACTTATTATGCCCAAAAAGGCCTAAAGCAAAACATTTTGTTTACAAACTTTCCATAAGAAGAGTGAGGCGTGACCTAGTATTAGATATTAGATATCCTGCACCTACCTACGGGTTTGGGAATACGAGTATACAAAGATGACGTGAATAAGGGGCGTCTAATAACATAAAATTCTTGTATTTTGCTTTTATTTTGGGTAAGCTTATGATAACAAAAGGGAAAACAATATAATTTGACAACGATTTTTGAGCAAATTCATTTGAAAATTATACTTTTAAAGTTTTCGTTAAAAATTTCTAAATTTTCAGAAAGAAATGCCAGAAAGAAAATGTAAGCTTATACATACCATTAAACAAATTTATTAATGTAGGTCGATCGGTCTCATTAATTCTGGACAAATATTCAACTTTTTAGAGCTCTTATAAATAAAATATCCATCTTATTATTATAGAACTGACTAACAAAGAGATGGAAGAAAATCTTCATTATTTATAATTGTCTTTATAAAGCAATTGGAAAAATACATTCTCAATGAAACCTTAAGTCCAAAAACCTCCTTTAAATTTGCAGCCTCGTAGAGCATGCTTTCCTTAATATCAATCAAACAATACTTTGCCTTACACAGATGACGAAATAAGTATATATCATTACCATAAATATTACTATAAAATTTTGGCAAATTACCTATTTAGTAGTTAATAGCAGGGCAACAAACCCTTAATCACTTCTTCTGAATAAATATATATGTACTTCTTTTAGATCTTCTGTTAAAACTTTGCCATATAATTTACTTTTAGAAATGATTGGCAGATACTCTCATATATGTATATTTCTTCATTGAAATGATTATAAAAAGTACTCTCAATATACTTATGAGAAAATTTATGATTTTCTTAAACAAAATCTTCAATAAACTAGTTTTTGCATCTTATGAAACCATAGAATTACAGTTGGATCAATTCATGAATATGATTGTGGCATTATAAGATTTCTTTTTATGGGCGTCAGCGATTTGTTTGTTTGTTTATTGTTCATTGCGGTTTTAGAAGGCTCAGTTTTTTATCTTAAAAGATTTGTGTGGCCCACATATTTCATATTTATTTTTTCATTTGTTTGCTGATTTGACATTCTTGTGGCATTTTGATTTCAGCAATAAAGAGTTTCATTCAATTATACAAAAGTATGTACACATATATTTGTAAATATTTCATATACAATAATTTATCAGAGCATCCATCTTTCAGAAATCATGAAATGAAATTATTACTAATAATAAAATTTTGTTATTTTAAGATTTAATATCAAGAGTCTAAAGAAAATGCCTCGCTAATCAGTTTCTTTAAAAAAAATTTGAACTAAGTTTAGTTCTTTCTTATGAAGAGTACTCCTAAGTCAATGTTTTTTACATGGAATTAGCAGCGGTCATTCACGACAAATAACTGCAAAAATGGGATCTGAACGGCAAGTTTAAGGGATGACTCTATTTGAGTCTTTGTACTGTCTTTTAGTATATTACTATAGGGAGAGATTAATTTCGGCTGAGTTTACCGCTTTTAACTTGTATTTCTAGAAGTTAATAAGTAGTGCTGTTCTAGACTAGACTAGAGTGTCTAGTAGCTTAGAAAAGACCTCTTCCATGTAGAGAATGTAATCCATATAACCCACACTAGGGATGCCAATTGTCAGGGATCTTGTCAATCCTTTGATTTAGAAATTTGGAAATGGCAATCCCGGGACTTAATTTTTCCTAATAACAAAATTTTAACAAAATAAAAAACCGATTTCAAGTAGCGCAAATGGAACGCGCATTATTAAGGATAGATACTAGTCAGATCTTGATCAAATTTATATGTGGACCACATGACAAGCACCGACTTTGAAATAAATAAAGAATCATCAAAATCGGTTCATCTAGGATAAAGTTCTGAAGTAACAAACAGATAACTACTCGTCAGATCTTGATAATATTTGTATGGGACCACATGACAAGCGCCAGCTTTCAAATAAGAAAAGAATCATCATAATCGGTTCACGTAGAAAAAAGATCTGTAGTAACAAACAGATAACTACTAGTCAGATCTTGATCATATTTATATGAGACCACATGACAAGCGTGTGCTTTCAAATAAGAAAAGAATCATCAAATTCGGTTCACCTAGAAAGTTCTGAGGTAACACACATAAAAAAAAGTCGATTTGAAAACCTCCTAATTTTTTTGAAGTCGGTTGAAAATATTTTCAAAAACATATTTTACATTTTTCAAAAATTCAATAGCATCAGTACATGAAGGGTGAGCCATCTATTGATCCGATTTTCGTTTGATCAGTACATGGGAAAAAATTACTTTTATTTAAATGAATTTCACTTTATTTGACGGTATTCTTGGATGTCAAGCAAGCCTTTGATAGGGTATAGATAGATGGTCTGCTTCACAAGATGAAACGCCTCCTTCTAGCTAATCAATTCAACATAGCTATCTCTGTGGTCGAACCTTCTTCGTTAACGTGCGCGACAAGAAGTCATCGGTAAGAAGCATTAGTGTACTAGCACCCTTTCTCTACTCGCTATATACAGCATACATCCCAACAGTTGACCCTGATGAAGCCACCATCGCTACATATGCGGATGTCACGGTAATCCTTGTAAATTCATACTCGGCGCAAGAAGCATCTGAATCAATACAAGATTTCTTGCAAAGATTTCAGGCCTGGGCCAAGCGATGGAATATTGGAATAGATGACCTTCTACAACGTTTATATTGTAAATATAACTACCATGTAGTTACTACCTTAATGAATTAATAAAGATTTAAAGGAACAAACTCCAAACTTCACACTTTGTATTGAGTGTAGTAATCCTGGGATTTTCGAGACTTAAAATAGGCCAGGATTTCGTGATTTGCATCCCTAGTCCACACATAGCTTTATTACGCAGTTGAAGCTTCGACCTATGCCCATGAAATATACATATGTATTAAAATTGCTGATAGTTTGATTATTTATAAGAGGTAAAAAAGAAAAATCTTCTATATTACATAGATATTTCTGTAAAGTTATATTTTAGATCATAAAAACATCCAAATAAATGAATTTCACAATCACATACACATATTTTCTAAATAAACAAATAACTTTTTAAAATAACTTTGCCTTGAAAAAGATTTCATCCATTGGCAACTGGTTTTTAAGTAGCATATTTGTATTTTATTGTTTTATAGACAGAACTGGCTTCGTTTCTATAGAGATTGACTTATTGTCTCAGGTATTGTGTTTCAATGGTTGATTATGAAATTACAACTCGATTGGAGCCTATTCACCTTGATAAAAACTTATCTCTTCACCATTAAGGGTTATCTTCTTTACTTGTTTGATCAATTTCCAAGATAATATTATTATTATTTCAACATCAATTGAAGTTATGATAAGGCAGTCAATATACGAATAGAATACTCGTATAGTTAGAGAAGAAGATTCAATTGATTCATTACTAAATATTATGATTTTATAAATAAAAACAAATATATATACAGCGTAAAGCAGTGAACCAACCATTGGATCAGATCAATATAAGGAGTCCGACTCAAGAAGAATCAATCAAGCTACTATGTTTCTTACATATCAGTTTGTCAGTTTTTGAGCTATAAAGCTGAGTTATTGGAACAGATACGATTTATTGTTATACAAATATATGTCCCCATACAAAATTAATCTCCATATCTGGATTGTTGTTATATTTATATTAGAATTACAACTATGTGTTGTGAAATGATAAGTATTATATTTGTCAAGAACAAAGATCATAGCATGAATTGATATACAATCTTTTGAGTATTTATGAGTCTTTGTACGAAAAATCTGTCGCAGTGTGTGTCACTTATGGACTCCGAAACTACTGAACTGATCTTGATGAAATTTTATTATATTCAGTTAATCTGGTCCACTTTGAAAGATACGATAGTTTTTATCTCGATTAATGAGTTCAATATTTTTGAATTTCAAATTCAGGCAAATTAATATTGTATATTGAATTATTACTATGTGGACAATTTAATCTTTATTTGTTATCACTAACCAAGCTAGAGATAAAAAAAAAACCTAAAAAATACTTAGTTTAGAATACGCATTATAACTGACCCACAGCAACGCGTGGCCGGGTCTGCTAGTCTTCTATATATCTAAAGATATGTAGGTTAGATTAGGTTATGCAGGCCGCTCACGATTATTCGAGATTTCACCCAGAAGCTTTAAAGGCCCATTGTGATACCTGATAAAAATGCGGACTGTTGTGGATTGCCACTATCCCCTCTTAATCCCCTTTCCATGTTTTTTTTATATCTTCAGATATTCAAAAGAAACTTCAAAAATCGATTGGGAATGAAATAAATAAATAAACAACAATTACGGTTGAATGACATTTAAGTTTCGATTTCCCAAAGTTGTGGTTTTCGATTTTACCTTTTTAAATAAAACATTTTCTTGAAATTTTCATTAAATTAATGAAGTATTTTAACTTATAATTAATATTAATGAGTTCATCGCATATCCAGCAATTACATCACTATTTTCATTTTATTGTACTTTTAACTTATACTACTTTGGGTTTTTCCTGATCCAACCAAGCCCATACCACTGCTATCTAATGATTCCCAAGAGGGTGTAGAATATATGTGTTCGTGCGTGCACAATTTCACTCCCACATTAATGATTGTTATTATTGTTTGGTGTCGCCGTTGACATTGTTGGGGACCGTGCAGATCCTTTGATAGACATAATGTGTGTTTACCTCAAATGTAAGTCAATTGTCAAGAATAATAAACACATTTACATGCATACGAGTATATAAAAACAATGAAGCAGGCGACCGACTAACCGAAGGCATGTGTTCATTCATGTACAAGCAAATCGGAAAACGGAAGAGCGAATGTAAACTAATTGCCCGGACAGGACTCAAGTCCATATTGGCTAATGATTCATGGTTTATATTGTAGTTAGTATAAATGTAAGGGTGTGGGTTGATTATATTATGTATGTAGTATTATAAAAGAAATAAAACAACAAATAGGATTAAAAAGTAATTGAGCATAAGACATGTTCATTTCATTAGCTAACAAATTGAGTTTATTTCTAGTATTTATACAGAACTCTGAATCACAAATGACAGTAACAAAGGTACACACCAGTTGATCAATAAAAAAGAATGTAAACTTTGTCTCAACCAGAGACAATTCTTTAAAAATATCACAATTAAATGGAAAGTTCTTGGGTGTGTCATCCCGAATAGGCACCTCAAAATGTCGAAAAATTCCTTAAATACAAGTGTACCTTAAATATAATCAGGAGCCTTTTAAAAAGGCACACATAGAGGGCACACTGATCCTAAAACAAAAGAATCGAAGGCACACCAACAACAAATACCATTCGGGTCTTAATCTGTCAATCATCCACTTATGTATAATCAGGGTTTCAGGACTCATTGCAAATGAAATAGAAATCCAAACAAGATCATATTTCTTATTTCAATCCTTCTCTAGTGTATTGCCAAACATTAAATTTATTAAAAAGATACTGTGATAAAAGAAACATTGAGATCGTCTAGATCTACAAGAAATTTTATCAATCACTCAGATTTATTTCAAAATATGCATTTCAATTAATTTTTATTATATTTTTTATATATTTTAATAATTTTATACTGAGAAAAACTTCAAATTTACGCACTTGTTTTTGGTTTAACACTTTGTATTCTCTCTCTGAGTATTTGTTAAATTCTCTCCTTTATAGTCTAAAGGATCACTTTTGTTTATTTAAGCGAGAGATTTTTCTTAAAATGTTTTCCTGTTGTTTTTCACTTTTGTTATTTTAAATTACAACATAAAAATGTTCTTTTAGTTTGACTCGGTTCAGTTAACACGGTTCGACGACAAATGGCGACTGACGGCATCGACTTTTCTTCTGTGTATCAACGCATCGAACTCGCTCAAATGACTAACGGCAATGAATACAACTGATGGCGATGAATGGCTACAGACAGCCAGCTATGACTACATACATTCATATAACTAAAGCTATGGCTATGGCAGTACTACTGCCTCAGTCGATGTCGTTGTCGATGCCTCTGCTGCCGGCTGGCGACGTTTTTACAACCAAGTGTGGCGCTCTTAACTCACAAGCAAACAAACAATCAAACACTCATACATTCAAGCACACAAATCTAACTTACACACACTAGCATAGAAAAATACCAACTACTACTACACACACACAAACATACTTCCATACCTACCCACAGTACATGTACGTATGAGTGACACAATAAAAGAAATAATAATAATAATAAAAACAAGCGGTAAACATTGTATACAGAATGCGCTCCACTCCACTCTCCTCTGCCTTACTCTACTCCCCTATCCCAACTAGTACCTAAACTATTCTGATTGTGTTCCATGTTCCATGATACTGCTGCTGCTGTTGCTGCTACAAGTTTTGACTCATTTGTAGAGCTACGACAGCAACAAGAATAACCGCGAACGCTTTCAATTTTTATTTTATTAAGGTTTCTTTACTAATTCATTTACTCCCAACTTCATTCTATCGTTTTTTACTCTTCATTCTTTGGTGCTTCACATTTGTTGCTCATTATTCTCTTGCATTTTCTGTTTTGTTCATTCATTCCGTAAACATGAACACCAACAATAACAATCGTCTACACCCAAACATTGAGAGCAAAAACAAAAAAACGAAAAAAAACTGGTAATAGTAGTTCAAAGTCAATGCTTCATGCGAGCCACCAAAACACGTCCAACGGACGCTTTACTAATGTTTTTATTTGAGTTTGTGTTTCTGGTAAATGCGTTGGTGGTGTTTCATATGTAGGGGAGAAAAAGAACGGAGCACGCATCATCACCTTTGACTCTGTTGCTTCACATTGTTATTTTGTGTTGTTTGAGTTGTTAGTTAATAGCAGTCAGTGGACAAGAAGAAGAACACAAAGATGAAATGGAGGTACAAGAAGGGGGAAAAACATTCCGTCATCGTCAAAGTTTAACCCAGTTTTATTTGAACAATTTGCTTTATTATTTTGGCTTCATTAAACACTAGAAATAATCGGTTCCACCGAAATATTCATGCCTTTCACACAGAGAGATAAAAGATAATTTCAAAGCTCCTAACCCCAACTAGATAATTTAAAACATCAGCATATTCAAAGTCCCCGACATTCTTGTAAATTAACAATATACATATCATCATATCTGAAGGCTTTCTTTGTTTGTATTCGGGGCTCCTTTTTCATTGAGTCCCTCAGCATTTGCCTAAGTTGACCAAGTCACAAAAATATAAAATTTTCATTTTCATATGACATGAGAAATTTGAATAACAATTACTTAGAAATGGATGAAATATCTAGCTAAAGAATTGGTGTCGACTTCTAAATCAGTACTTTGGCATTTCCTTTGTTACAACGATCATTAACGATAATAATAATCAAATTTTAAAAACCAAACAAAAGCTCATCAAAAAAAAGGTTGTCTTTAAAACTGCTTAACAATAGAATGAAAGTAATACATCAATCATTGATAAGGCCAATGATTACTTATGGCTGTCCCTCTTTTCTCTCTCATGTATGGTTAAACAGAGGAAACATGAAAGGAGATTGTGAACATAATTTTTGTATTTGAAGAAGATAGTGTACTTCAAATACAAAAACAAATATCCCAAGAAATGGTAATTACATTATTAATCTAATCAGAAATCATTTTAGATGCTACTCAACTAATGATAATAAAATTATGATACGAGATGATTTTTATTAAAGTAAGGAATTCTACATAAGTTCATAACGAATAAAACTCTTTTAATCGGGTATATGCTAGAAACCGCTTTCGTCCCAATTCCAGCCCTTTTCCACTTTTAGCACAACCGCTTTTGACGTTTTTCAAATCGGCTAATTTTTTACAGACGATTTGGTTAAATTCTCCCTTACCTGAAGTTGCTAAAGAAAAAACAAAAACCAAGATCTGTAGCTTATCGTTTTTCTCGCTAGACTGCATTTAAATAATATAACATTTTAGTTGTTTTAAGTATAAATTCGCATTTTTCAAAAAAGTTTTTTTAAATTCAAGCAAAATAAACGAAATAAGCAAAACGAAACAATGCTGGCAATCACACAAAATCGCATACATTTTTCAAGCACACTTAGGGTTTTTTTGGACGAAACCAAAAACGACGGTTTTCTAGCACATACCCGATTATATCTTATTCAGAGCTAACAATAAAATTATAAATATCAAAATTCCTAATGTAGCCAATCAGGCATGTGACAAAAATCTCTTTCAACCCCATATCAACCTTATTACAATTCTCTAGTGGAAGAAATGTCTATCGATGGTTTTGAAATCTTCGTTATTTGGTTAAATTGTCCCTTCTTTGAAGTTATACAAAAAAAAAAAAATACCAACAAATGTAGCTCATTGTTTTCCTCAGTAATCTGCATTTGACGAATGCAACATTTCAGTTGTTTTAACTATAAATTTGCATTTTAAATTTTGACACATCATTTTTTGCTTCTTGAAGACATGTAAATTTTTTCCCTCAAGTTTTCTTATCCGTTCCATATATAAGGGAGACAGGTTGTACCATTCTGACAACCATGTGTTATGATTGGTCTTATCAGCAATTGATATTTTACGACCCTGACCCTGTTGTTAAGTAATTTTAATGAGAACATCATTTTGTAAACGTGGTATGCCTTATTAGTTTTTAGTTTTTAAATATATTAGTCAAGATATTCGAGAGCTCGACTGGAGTCTATGTATAAGTAAAATAGAATGTTTATTTCAGTAAGTAACGTCCTACATTCATTTAAATAAACAAATTTAAAACAAAAAAATTGGAAAAGTTGACCTGTTGGTTTATATGCCATGTATATCAAAAATATACATATGTATATATCAAAAATCCAGTGGGTATTATTTCTGTGATAAATCTTAAAAACCATAATTCACATGTAACCATCTATTTTCCACTTATTTTTCAATTGTTTCGGTTTCTCACTGACCGTTCCACTTATTAATCATTTTTTTCGGTATAGCTGTATGGTTGTACACAAAAACTGAAAAACGAAAAATAAATCACAAGGTTTTCTTTTCACCCTTTTTACATTTGGTTTCTCACCAATCGGTTGTTTGTCAACCTAATGAAGACGTTGCCATTTATTTACGAACTCT
Source organism: Amiota communis (assembly GCA_037043315.1). NCBI lineage: Eukaryota > Metazoa > Arthropoda > Insecta > Diptera > Drosophilidae > Amiota > Amiota communis. Next base: position 20,331 of record JBAMAV010000390.1, read on the forward strand.
GTTAAAAAACAGTAGAAGTCATCGTTTGAAAATACATTCGGTTCAGTGTTACCTTTTTCTAGTAGTCGGGTCACTCTTTGATTGTCAGACTCTCTGCATTTAGTTGTCTGAATCAAAAACAAGTGGGACTAGTTTATATAAAAATGTATACAAAGACAATCGGGCTTCTTAATAATTCTTGTAGCTAGATTATAAACTCTATGTAGTGAGTCACCGAGGTCTCCTTTAATGTGTTACAAACATTATGTGAATGTGAAAGTATCAACTCATTTACCCTCTGTCTAAAATGTATAAAAAATTAAATATTTAAGTGAATTAGAGAAGAACATACATTCAGAGTACATAAATACTTTATTTTAGTTTGTTATTTGTTTGTTTTCTTCCGCTTTTTTTATCGGTTAATACTTTTCATTCTACATTTTTGTAGATTGTGTAGATTCACTTGTCCTATTACTTAAATTGTAGTTCACATTTCTACTCTATACTGTAATTCTGCATAATCATTGTGGACGCTTTTAATGAGTAAGTGAATAACAGTGACAGCAATCCAAAGCACGAAGCCATTCAAAAATATTTTAACAAAACAAAACATTTATTTATCTATTTCTCTCTGAAGAGTATCCATCATAGCTACCCACAATTTTTGAACAAAAGCGCGCGCAAAAATTTTACTGAAGATTTATTTTGACAAATTTTATTCAATTCACAATTCTACTTATGTGTTTATTTTTTAATATTTACTTATACTATTTTAATTCAAGCACAACGGAAGCGCATTAATCTGTATACATATGTACAATACATATGTATGTATGTATTGCAGATACATATGTACATATATACAATAAAAGTAATCATGAATTACAAATTGACGTAGGTAGTAATAAACTTTGATTTCGTTCTAATTCTATTGGTTCAATGGTTGAAAAATCTTAATATTGGAAATCATAAATTTTGTACACCTGATTCAATTTATCCGAATTATAAAATTCAGAGAAGCGAGACATTGAAAATCTCAATAGACTGTATTTCGCCCTCCTCCAAAATATACAAAATTTAATTAATTTTATGAAATAAAATGACTGCATTTGTTTTCCAGACCGGTTTTATCAGTTTTACTCTCTTACTCATTCTCCCTATTTATTTTTTTGTGTTTTGTTTTGATCGCTCATGCAGCGAATGATGATGTAATGAATAAAATGTGATAAAATTAGAGTAAACAAATGCTGACAAATGAAAGAAAAATTCTGAGCGTATAAACAGAATGAAAAAGAGAACGAGAGTGCAGGCAGAGACCATGACGTTCAGAGAAGTAATTAAGCTGCAGAAGAAAAGTAAAAATCTATAAGCATCGTCTGTATAAAAGATACAATATATAAAAATTAATAAGAAATATTTATGTACATGGACTTACGTAGTAATAATCGTTACCAGTTTCTTTTTCATTCCATGGGCATTCTTAGACTTAGTAGAGTAATGTTAGACGAGAACACCCGGAAATCTTAAGGCCTATTGTGATGCCACAATTTAGGGGGTATTTAAATGGTCTAAGAGATTACCTCTGGAAACAACCCGAAGTAACAACGCACAGAGCAAGATCCCCTTGTGGCAATTTTACCAGACTGATCAAAACTTCGATGAAATATTTCCAGTGAAGACGGGCCCGTCATCCAAGAAGAGCGGGGCAAAGGAAGAGGAAGGCATAGATCAGATTCTTCCTCCAGGCCAGAGTATCTTGGCTCTTTTGCCCACTGAGTCCTTGTTTGCAACCTAGTTTCACTTCCAGATCTGACACGATCTAGTACTACATGGTACAAAGCTGAATACGCCGATGTTAATCAGTCCATCTTAATATTTATAAGCTAGAACTCAATTGTCTTCTTAGCAATGATTAGTTTGTTTTTATTATTATTAAACAATATTAATAATGGTTCGCAACTTCTCTAAGTTTACCAGAAGAGCTACCAGGATCTTTAAATGAAACAAATTCTTTTGTTTTAAATTACCTTGAGACAAATCGAATCAAGTTATAGTCGTACATGGGCCTCTATCTTCGAAACTAAAAATCTATGTACAATAGAATGTGGTTCTTTTAACTTTTTGTCACTACCTCTCCTTATGTCTATTTTGACGACAATCCATTTTTGGATAACGATATTTATTAGACAGCCTAAAGCCTTGAAATTCTGACATTCCTTCAAAAAAATGAGTTGGATATCAATTCCACAACCCCCAAAAAAGTAATAAAACATTTGGTAAGTTGCGTGTTTTGCTATAGATATTCATCTTAAGAGCATTTCTAGGTTAATTTTCGTCAGTATTTACATTAATTTATGTTACCCCCTTAAACATTTATTAAATGGGGGTGCCATAACACCCTTACGTTGTTTTGAATGTCTACATTTTGTTTGGTATATCATATCTTTTTTAAAAATAATATTATTCATTACTTGAAAATGTTTAATTCATTTATGATGTTTTGGAAATGCATTTTGTATTACAAACTTCCTAGAAAAAAACATTAGTTGTTCAATCAACATACAACTTGCCAGTTATCAGTTTAAAAGATATGAGCAACAAATAGTTTAGATAGGAAATACATACTATAAGTTCATTGTCTTTGTAGGGAGATTTGAAATATACAATTTTGTATAACACAAAACTCTAGATCTAAAATTTAAGTATATAAGTATATTTATACAGAAATTAATTCAAATTTACATTAATACAGTAATACTCAAGGTCTTGATGATTTCATCTGTCTATATGCTTATAATAATATGTACATATGTATGTATGTACAATATATCAGTGCCTGTAGTTTTAAAATTGGGAAAAAATCAATATTTATTGAAAAAATATAAAATGAACTTATTTACGGTCATTAACCTATTAAAGAATCATCACTAAAACAGGTGCGTAGTTAGTTGTTCTTGAACATGTGTACAGATGTGCACATAAACCTAGAAAGACAGTCAATATGAGTTATTATTAACATAGTTGGTTTCGTTTTTACTCGCAAAATTTGTAGTCATAATAAGTACTATGAAAAGAATGAGAATGATTCAATTTAAGCAACCGACAAATGTAATCAATTAAAATAAAAATTTACCGAATAGTTGTAGTTTGATTATTGAAAGTTAAATCGTGTGACTCACATACTATACTAGAATATATGCCAACAATCTCTGATATCAATGCCAGTAAATATGGAACAAAATACAATTCATTTCCCATCGAATCGATGCGATGACATAATCTTGTTTGGCAATCAATGGAAGGACGACAATTGAATTTGTAGGCGAGTCGACTAAGTAAAAGCATGGAGGATGAATAGAAAATGAGATCAGGATAATAAACTACGCAACTGTTGAGCCTTGACTTTGAATGAGTATATGTATATGATATACATATGTATATGTATGTATGTAGTATGAGGCAAGTTAAATTTCTTAGCAATAAAATTTACATACAAAGTGCCACTAAATTTTAAGCACCACATGAAAACAACCCACATTGGGTTAAGCTGCTTGGCACTGTAATGCTAAATTTCTATAAATTCTTCAAGCTTCTCAGGCCTAGTTAAAATTGGCGGCGCCATCACTTAGTCAGATTATTATACCATATATCTGTTCATGTCATTTGCAAAGAAAAATATGTATACTCAGCAATTGAAGCGTAGGCTTTCGCTGAGAAGCCTGTTGTTTTTCACACTCTGATTTAATAATTGATAGAGAGCGATATAGTTAATAATGAATCTAAACAATTTATCGACTTCACTTCTCCCATCCAAGACAATTATAACAACAATGAGAAACTGAAGTTCAAGGTTAAATTCATCAACTTTTGAGTGATTGACTGAGCTAGTGATTAAATGTTCAAATGAATGAATTCATAAAAATTGATTATTATTTTCCTTTTTTCTTTAGTTTTTTTTAATGAAAAGTCAGTCATACGACAAGCAACTTGTATACACAATGAGCGCTATTTCATTAAAAGTAATAGACGCAACCAGACAATACTAAAACTATTATAGATATACTGACGCCAACTGGCTTTGAGCATACCACAATAGTGCCACACGACATTGTTGGCTTCAATTTTAATAGAATACTAAAATTTTTATGTTAAAGCAGACAATTTGGCTGACAAAGCCAAAGTCAATATTATCATTCTTGCCATATTCTACCTCAAAATATTCTTAAAGTTGTAGTTAAAAAAAAGGTAAACTTAAGTATATCATAATGTCAAAACATACTTTCTGGGTTTAAATATTCGGGAAGAGTAATAACAGTGTTTCCTAAAACTAAGCATGGAAAAACCCATAAACAATCATGAATTGATGGGAATTAATTATAAAGTTGAATATAAAATCTACTAACTTAGATGGGTTTTTACACCCATTGTTGCATATTCAAAAAGTTTGAATTATTAAGCAATAAATTATAATATTGATACTCAGGTTTTTATTATAATTGAGTTTGATGCATAGGAAAATGTTGGATTGCTTGGATCTTGATAAAATTCGTGGACGAATTTTCATTGCAATTTATGGCACCTACATGTTTCATTTATTTATTATAATTATTCATTGTAATATTTAATCAGAAAAAGTTATCTTTGGCTATGCCAAAGTTGACATACTCTCCATGCTCCTGATTCAGAATTCATACTGCATTTCAATAATCCAATAGTTATGTAGATGGCGCTAAATATGTGGCAACACGTCATGTGACTAATTTCTCTTTGAACGTGTACACATAACTATATACCGTGAGCGCATGACCCTATTGTGATTGATCATATATTATTGGTCCTAGTAATTCTACCATCATGAAATTAATATGGTTGGTGAAAATGGAGCAGAAACTTATAGTGTCCAATTTTCAGTTCGATAAGATACAATATAAAAAAGTTCTTCTAATAAGAACATTAATTTGAATTTTGGTTTGTATGGGAGGTACAGCGTATGGTAAAAAGAAATTTATGTGCTAATTTCAGCTCTCTAGCTCAAAAAATGAAGGATTAGTTTGCATACATACAGACGGACAGACGGACATGGCTAAATCAACTCGTCTCACCGAACTGAGTAAGATTATATATACTTTATGGGGTCTGCGATGTCTACTTCTGTGTGTTACATACAGTACTTCATGACAAACTTATATTACTACTCACTGCGAGAAGAGTATAAAAATTAAAGGGGCCTCTTACAAGAAACGTGTGCTCCAATATGCACTGCGCGAAATTTTTATCTATTGTTTCTCATTTTGGTTAATTTTTTTTGTAGTATACATTTAGGTGCTGTAAAAACAAAAGCAAATTAATTTTACATAACTTCAGACAAAGATACAAGCTTTACGTCCATCGAATTTGCAGTGTTAATAACTGTGTGGTGGCACGAAACACTTCGTGTGCGAGTCTGACTCGCACTTGACAGAATTTTTTGTTATTTTGGAAGTAAATTTTTCGAAGTGCATATTCTATATTCGTGACAAGCTTCATATTATTAACATTAGAATTAGTCAAAAGTGATAATACTATTCTACAAAACGTGAAGTGTATCAACTCATGAGTCTCAACAAATAATTAAACAGACTATCTATTCAAGTGCATACATACGTATGGATATTTATTAAGAGCAATAGGTCTGTTCACCCCATTTTTCATGTAATATTTTCACATTCATCATACCAATTGACTAAATTTCATTCGAAATGTATGACAAATAGACAAACTGAAAGGACATTTACTTCCATTTAGTTTTGACTTGTTTTGTGGTTTCGTTTTTCTTGTTCTCTAAGTTTTGTTGTTGGGGCTGCCTCCATGAATTTAAAATTATTTTTTCGCGTGTTCTAATGTTGACACTTATTGTTAGACCGCATTCTCATAAGTAATAAAAATACCTAAAAAACAATATATATACTTTTTAATTTTATTGATTAATTTAATCAAAAGATTAATACTTAAAAATCTAATATCTATGTGATCTACATTATTTTACTTCTGTTTCTAATTATCCCGCTTAATTATTGATCAACTAACACAAATGCAAAATTTTTTCGCCTGCTTATCATCTATGCAATAAGAATCATTTTCATATGAATTGAGACGACTAATGGTTGCCACATTAACATTCATATCATTTAAAATCGGATCGAAACTAACTGTAGCTTCATAACTCGCGCTTTTCGGATAAGTATTAAATTTTATTCTATACACTTGATTTTTTTCAGACTTTAAACTTAATTTCTTACTGGCTTCATTTACAGTTTTCAAACTATGTACTGCGCACTTATTTAGCCAATCATTATCGGTTAAATAATTGTTCAAAGCGTCTACAATCCATTTTGCAATTTTATTAATTATTTCTAGACTTGTGGGAACTTTACTATATGAATTGCAACTACACCAATGTTCAGAAATTCCGCAATCGTTACAAGTACGATTCTCTGGTACTACATAGAAAATGCTTTGACAATTTGGACAACCTTGTGGTTGTGGATATTTGTTTAGTGTAGTACCCTGGCTTAGTTCCAAAATATGATTGAGTGTGATGTGTAAGTCATACATTGATACTAAACGATTACGGTTCACTTTGAGTGCCTCAACAAAGTCACTGTGAGCATCCTGAAACCATTTGGGTAGTGACATATGAAACATGGGCCAACGTTCCTCCAGATATCCGGTCGACAAATCACGAAGAGATCCAAAACGCATGCCATGATCGCCTAACAATATAACAATAGCCTTCTCAAAAACACCGTTGGCTTCCATTTCCTGAAAATATTTCAACATGCATGAATCCATGCTCGACGGCAAAGCAAAGTCATCATGACTAAATGTGTTTGTCCAAAAAAATCCAAAATAGGGATCATTCTTATAGTATTCTGTGAATTGCATAGCATAGTCATAGATGTATTCCGCAAAGTGGCGTTGACCATAGCAACGAGGTACACCTTGTTCTGGCCTAGGTAAAAGTTTTTCCACGGCGATTACTAGCGGTCGAAGGTAGTGATCTGTTGGTTGCTTCATAAAACCTTTCTTAAGGTAGTTAAATGAAGACCACCAATACCAATCCTCAGCATAAGCGGTTCGATATCCTTGTTCCTTATAATAATTCCAAGTAAAGTTGCATTTATCTAAGCCGCCAGCAGTTTTTGGCTGGCAGATGTCTTCTGCCGTTTTTAAATCGTAACCGGTAAGGAACGCCATCAAATTGGGAAAGGTATTGTCACCCATCTAGATGTACTCAAATGTGATAAAAAAAAAACACACAAGCATAGAAAAGTACAATAGCTTACCTTATTAAGGCCTTCTAACTCAAAAAAGTTTTTATCCGTTAAATATTCGTACAACTGTGGCATAGTTCGGCGAAAGTTGACACGCGACATAGAATCAATACCAAGAATTAAGACACTTGGACTTGGATGTGGATGTGGTGTAGACTCCAAAGAAGTATTTGTGTTCTGCACAAAGGAGAAGGCGTTCATTTGGGTTATGTTACCTGTGGTCAAGTTACGACATTCTACAAGAACTGCACCGATGTGAATTGGCACTAAGAAGTCCTGTTCGAATTTGATGCATGGCAAAGCACTACAAATAACATTTTACATATGAATATGATATAGTCACTGAAGTAAAAGATCCTATGTATTCACTTGAAACTATCATCTGCTTCATTGCCGCTACCTGATCTCAGAATCTCTTGATAGCAACAACTAATATTGGCTGTATCGTAAATGATGTCATTGATATGAAGTTTATATCGTCGTTGTCTTTTATCAAATTCAGAAGTAACAATATCCGCTTCATCTGAACAATTTCGATAGGCTTTGACTTTGAATATTTTCATTGCCTCTTCAGAAAATGGATCCAAATACGGCATGTGGCAACCTGATGTATACACAAAGGCGCGTTCTGGTGGAGGCTCAGTGGTACCTTTAATGTCGAATACATTTATAATAAACTTTCCAATATACTTGTAGATAATTGTTCTCACCTGTTTCAAATTCACTAGTATTAGTTTCATTTTCACTTTCCTCCGAATATGTTTTTTCAACTTGAATGGAGAATATGAAGTAAAATACGAAAAGTGTTACTAAGAACGGCAATACCAACCGTTGCAAGGACAACAGTGAGTTATGATTGTTTTGCAAGCCTTCGTATGGAATTTTCGATGTATGCATCTTTGTTTAAGAACACAGTCCGTGTAGAAATTTCAATATTACAAAATTACAAGCCTCTTCAGTGTGTCTTTTAAACTTGAAAAACAAAAATGTAAACTTGTTAAACAAATAAGCAACATTTCCTATTTGTTATCTAACCATACAATACAAGAAATATAATTTACAAATGCATGAATTATTGATAAGTATTGACTGCAGTAGCATTGCGAAGTTAGTTGATAGCAATATTCATTTCTACTAGTTACTGGAAGTTATTAGCAGTTCTTTTAATTGTTTCCTAAAGAACCTACAAACCAAATGTTCGTTCTTAAGAAATGGATTTACGGAAAAATCGAACCAAAACCAATTTCCGGAAAAAAACGCACTAGACAATTGGATGAACATGACTTAACATACCGTTAGATGATTCGGTGTATGTACTCCACTCAGACAAGATGCTAATTTTAAAAGATATCTGAACTATAATATATAACAAAGGCGGTCATTTAATTGAAATATCTTGTTTCGTGATCATACCTTTCACCAGTGTACAATGGATCTTCGGATAACGAAACATTCTAAAATTAAGAATAACATAAATAAGCTTACAAGTAATAAATTTCTAACCCAAACGGCTACACCTAAATAATTGACATCCAGGAAATGTTTGCAGGACCACCAAAAAATTGGTTTTTCTAAAGTGTCAACAAGCAAGTGCCGAGCAATATACTAAATTTGGCATTCCTTCAGCCAATTTCACAGTGCCTTATTAATACTCTCCTCATGAACCGCACAAAATGTTACAACTACTATAAATTCCTGTTTTTAATAAGTGCAAAGCTGAATACGACGATGTTTCAATCAGGCCAACATAAAATTTACAAGGTAGGACTCAATTACTTGATAAGTTTTATTTTTTGTTATTACTTAAACTAAGATTATAGCTGCACTTAAACCAGAACCGGTACCTGTGAAGGTCCCTTCTGGAGCACCTAAGACGGGCCTCAAACGTGGGACCACCCAAGCACCACCAGTGACAAAATCACCTACTGCTAGGTTGGACACCATTGCTCCTCGAAAGGAAAAGTTAGGCAGAAGTAACTCTGCCAGGAGGCAGAGGTCTGATGACTCAGTGAAGGTAATGGAAAACAAGCGCTAATGACCAGAGGAAATTCTGGTCAGCTTAAGTTCCGTGCATAAACTCCAGGCGGTCATTATCGATCGATGAGACCAGGCAGGAAAGTTCTCGGTACGCAAGCAAGATTCCTTTCTTGCTAAGTTCCATGGTATTCACGTTCCAGAATGGACAATAGTCAAGATTTGGATCCCGCCTCCTATCATTGAGGATAAAACTGCTTGGAAGTGATTGATCCTTCATCCTGGGGTTGGCACGAGACAAAGATAAGGGAAAGGATCATTGGTTCAGTATTGGATTGTAGTCATCCTACGTAAACAGAGCCCACTGAAACTTGGACTGGGCAACATCAACGCGTTTTTTCTAGAACAAGATGCCAATTCGAAGAAACAATATCACACCAGAGAACCTTCCGAGGACCTGATGTGATTTATGGAGGATGAAATAATACACGTGACACTTATACAGGAGCCCTGGATCTTAAGTGGTATGGTTTGTGGCCTAAATCATAGTGGATACCATCTCTTCTCCCAAAGATCGTGGGTAAGTCAAGAACCTGTATCGTGGTAAGAGCTGGGCTTAGTATTCTTTTCTCTTCTCATTAGGGGAGGCGCTGTTTGAATTTGTATTATCATACCCTACCTTCTGCAACAAGAACTGCTCGAAGGTAAGCGACAAACAGTGTTTTCTTGACTATCGACAACTGTCATGTTCTTAATAAGTGTTGATGCTCTGATCACTTGAGAATATGCAATGACGTTGGTCCAAGAATCCGAAGAGGACGGACTTGAAAGAATTCTCTAAAACTGTTTCCCAGACGCTGCCGAAGCCTCAGGTGGGGGAGCTTCTCGAATAAGACATGTTGGAGAGGTCCTCTCAGTCCTTTGCACATGTTCTAGGAAAAGCTTTTCTCAAACCCCGCTCTATTATCCGACATCCAAGGTCCAACCGCAATTTGTGATGGACACCGGAGCTCGAGAAAATCAGGTAGGAAGCGAGAATACTTTTCAATAAAGCAAAATATAGAAATTGTTAGGAAAACTGGGACGCATATTGTCTTAGTTTGAAGAAACTTAAGAAAGCTAGTAGGAAGGCTGAAAGGGACTCCAGGGCAGCGTTCTTCGAAAATATTAATAGCACACAGAAGTATAAAGATCCAGCGAAAGCAGGCCTACTGCGCGGTGCGAACGGCGCATACACAACTAACAGAGAGGGGTCTCTCGAGCTGTTCATGGACGCAGACTTTTCGGGTTGCTCTAATATTGAGAAAGAAGATGTGAGTATCATCTTCAGTGTCAGTGGATCAACTCTGAATTGTACAAGTAATGAGTCAGCTAAATGACCTTATCACACAGGAAAGGTTACTCGGGGCCATTAGAATATATAGCCATAATAATACTAGCCGACTAGGACTATTAGTTTTTCAAATTCAACTTTCGTTTACATTTTCATAGTTAAATCTAAAAATATTTAATGGATGGTACATATAAGTTAATAGTAAAAATTATTTAAATAGATTGATTGATATAAAGATGCAAAAAATGATTTATATGTGACGATGATATAAAAGAAATTTACTCACATATAAAGGGTTTTCTTTAAATTGTAAATAAAACACACAAAGAGACATTGGATGGCCGAATCTTTACTAAGTCCTGAAAGAACATGCTCTGACTTTTACTTTTTGAAAATAATTTCATTCAAATGCTGGCAGCGACTACGCCGTAGGCGGTCCAATCGGGAGGTCCAATTTTGGATCACTCTTTCCAGCATTGCAACCGGTATCTGCCCAATTATGCGATTTATGTTGACTTCAAAGTTCTGGATTGTAGCTGGCTTATCGGCGAAGACTTTTGACTTCACATTACCCCAGAGAAAAAATTACAAAGGTGTGATATCTCACGATCTAGGCGACCAATTGACAGGTCCGAAACGCGGAATTAATTGCTCGCCAAAATGATTTCTCAATAAAGCCATTGTGTCGCGCGCTGTGTTTGCCGTGGCCCCATCCTGTTGGAACCAAATATCGCCGACACTTCGGTCTTTAACTTCAGGCAAGTGCATTTCTGTGGATGTAACGGTAGTTCAAGGGTCTCTTCATGTTACTCCTCAGCCCAAATGCTGCAATTCTATTTATTGACGTAGCCATTGAACTAGAAATGTGCCTCATCACTGAACAAAATTCGACGCGAAAACAGCGGATCTTCGTTGAGCTAATCCAGAGCCCATTGACTGAAATTTAAGCGGAAATTCAAGTCTGGCGGCTTCAATTCTTGGACGAGTTGGATTTTGTAAGCCTTCAAACCAAGATACCGACGTAAAATTCGCCAAGTTGCTGCATACGATAAGCCCAAATGTTTTCATAATTTTAGTTTACAAGTATTTATTTATTCAATAATTTAAGTATTAGTATTATGAGAATTTTAATTGTATATTTTTAGGCTTTGAAATCAATTCAATTTAAATTTCTCTCGATTTCTGTGACACACCTGATAACCTGATATTTTATATCCTTTACCCTGCCAGACTCCTCAGATTCACTTATAAATTATAGTTTTTTATAGAGATTCGACATGATTTAGTCAAAAGTGACATAATATAGTTCCACAGAAACATAATGTATACATATGGATATCTATCAATACCGATACCTTAATTTGCGTGTATTAAATTCGCAATTATCATACCAACTGACTGAAAGGACATTTATTTCTATATAGTTTCGACTTTTTTTGTGCTTTTGTTTTTCTTGTGCTCTAAGTTTTGTTGTTGGGACTGCCTCCATGAATTTAAAATTATTTTTTCGCGTGTTCTATTGTTGACACTAATTGCTAAACCGCGTTCACATAAGTAATACAAATATTTTTTTCTATTTTATTGATTAATTTAATCAAAAGATTAACACTAAAAAATCTAATATCTATGTGATCTACATTATTTTATTTCTGTTTCTACTTATCCCGCTTAATTAATGATCAACTAACACAAATGCAAAATTTTTTCGCCTGCTTATCATCTATGCAATAAGAATCATTTTCATATGAATTGAGACGACTAATGGTTGCCACATTAACATTCATATCATTTGAAATCGGATCGAAACTAACTGTAGCTTCATAACTCGCGCTTTTCGGATAAGTGTCAAATTTGATTCTATAAACTTGATTTTTTTCATACTTTAAACTTAATTTCTTACTGGCTTCATTTATAGTTTTCAAACTATGTACTGCGCACTTATTTAGCCAATCATTATCGGTTAAATAATTGTTTAAGGCGTCCACAATCCATTTTGCAATTTTGTTAATTATTTCTAGACTTGTGGGGACTTTACTATATGAATTGCAACTGCACCAATGCTCTGAAATTCCGGAATCGTTACAAGTACGATTTTCTGGTACTACATAGAAAACACTTTGACACTTTGGGCAACCTTGTGGTTGTGGATATTTGTTTGTTGTAGGACCCTGGTTTAGTTCCAAAATATGATTGAGTGTGATGTATAAGTCATACATTGATACTAAACGATTTCGATTCACTTTGAGTGCCTCAACAAATTCACTGTGAGCATCCTGAAACCATTTGGGTAGTGATATATGAAACATGGGCCAACGTTCCTCCAGAAAGCCGGTCTGCAATCTACGAATAGGCCCATAACGCATGCCATGATCGCCTAACAATATAACAATAGCTTTCTCAAAAACACCATTTGCTTCCATTTCTTGAAAATATTGTAACATGCGTGAATCCATGCTCGACGGCAAAGCAAAGTTATCATGACTAAATGTGTTTGTCCAAAAAAATCCAAAATAGGGATCATTCTTATAGTATTCAGTGAATTGCATGGCATAGTCATAAATGTATTCCGCAGTATGACGTTGACCATAGCAAGGAGGTACACCTTGTACTGGCTTAGGTAAAAGTTTCTCTACGGCGATTATCAGTGGTCGAAGGTAGTGATCTGTTGGTTGCTTCATAAAACCTTTCTTAAGGTAGTTAAATGAAGACGCCCAATACCAATCCTCGGCATAAGCGGTTCGATATCCTTGTTCCTTATAATATTTCCAAGTAAAGTTGCATTTGTCTAAGCCGCCAGCAGTTTTCGGTTGGCAGATGTCTTCTGCCGTTTTTAAATCGTAACCGGTAAGAAACGCCATCAAATTGGGAAAGGTATTGTCACCCATCTAGATGTACTCAAATGTGATAAAAAAAAACACACAAGCATAGAAAAGTACAATAGCTTACCTTATTAAGGCCTTCTAACTCAAAAAAGTTTTTATCCGTTAAATATTTGTACAACTGTGGCATAGTTCGGCGAAAGTTGACACGCGACATAGAATCAATACCAAGAATTAAGACACTTGGACTTGGATGTGGTGCATACTCTAGAGAAGTATTTGTGTTCTGTACGAAGGAGAAGGCGTTCATTTGGGTTATGTTACCTGTGGCCAAGTTGCGACATTCTACAAGAACTCCACCGATGTGACTTGGTACTAAGAAGTCCTGTTCGAATTTGATGCATGGCAAAGCACTACAAAGAAAAATTTAAGAGAGAATATGATAGAGTCACTGAAGTAAAAGATCTAATGTATTTACTTGAAACTATCATCTGCTTCATTGCCGCTACCTGATCTCAGAATCTCTTGATAGCAACAACTAATATTGGCTGTATCGTAAATGATGTCATTGATATGAAGTTTATATTGACGTTGACTTTTATCAAATTCAGAAGTAACAATATCCGCTTCATCTGAACAATTTCGATAGGATTTGATTTTGAAAACTTTCATTGCACCTTCAGAAAATGGATCCACATAGGGCATGTGACAACCCGAAGTATATACAAAGGCTCGTGCCGGTGGAGGTTCAGTGGTGCCTTTAATGTCGAATAAATTTATAAAATATTTTTAATACACTTGTAGATAAATGTTCTCACCTAGACTTGTACTCTCTGTTTCAAATTCTGTACTTTCAATTTCATTTTCACCCCAATATGTTTTTTCAACTTGGATGGAGAATATGAAGTAAAATATGAAAAGTGTTGCTAAAAAAGGCAATATCCAGCGTTGCAAGGACGACAGTGGGCTATGATTGTTTGGCAAACTTTCGTATGGAATTTTTGAAGAGTGCATCTTTGTTTAAGAACCGACCGTGTAGAAATTACAATCTTATAAAATTGAGAGCCTCTTCAGTGTGTCTTTTAAACTTGAAAAACAAATATGTGAAGTTGTTAAATAAATTAGCAACATTTACTGTTTGTTATCTAACCATTCAAAACAAGAAATTTAATTTAATTTACAAAATGAATGAATTATTGATAAGTATTGACTGCAGTAGCATTGTGAAGTTGAAAAAAAAACTATCAGCAATATTCATTTATAGTTACTGGATGTTGAAAATACAAAACTATTTAACATGGAAATTATTAGCAGTCAGTCCGTCAGTGAACTCTATCTCATGAACCGTAAATGTGGAAAGAAAACACAGAGTGCCGCTATAACGACAGATAATATAAATAAAATAAAGTTTCACTGCGCGCAGTTTTCACAGCAATTGTCACGAAAACTGTATTGCTGACATATATTCCTGACCAACTGCATCCCAGTGGAACATAAAACGTTGTTTACATTGTTTATTTAGAAGCATTTTGTTCACAAGTTCGATAATGTGCATCGAGACGAGCATCACGATGCACTTGAGTATTAAATACGGAAACCCAGAAGAACGCTGGGGAAGCCAAATTTTTTCTCGTTAACTTGTCGACGAATGACAACTGCGGCCTAACTTATTACGGATTCTTCCCGACCAATGAAACCAGAAAGATCGGACAGCCCTGATCTATGGCGAATAAAATGAAAAGCGGTCAAATAAATTTTAGAAAATACCAACATTTATTTGTCTAACTCTTATAATTTCCGGGATAAAAACGCTACAGGCAATTGGATGAACATGAGTGTGAGACTTAACATACCGTTAGATGATTCGGTGAATTTAATATTTATACCCCAGTCAAGATGCCAATTTTAAAAGATATCAGAACTATAATACTTTTTGTACGGTTCTGTAAAAATTTCTTTTCTTTTCTTCTTCTTTCCTTTCACATCGCGATACACTTTCTAAACCCATTTCATGTATTGCTCTACTTAAATACTCTTAAGGGTTTCTGACTTATATTTCTTAAATGTATGTAAGCATTCTTTACCCAGTAACTTATTTTTAAAATATTTGACAACAATTTGTTTAATTGTATAACGCAGAATAAAATTAAAAGAATAGAAGGCAAACATTTATTTATAAATATTTTCCAGAAACAGAAACATTACTTAGTTCAAAGGCGGTCATTTAATTGAAATATCTTCTTTCGTGATCATACCTTTCACCAGTGTACAATAGATCTTCGGATAAGAATTACATAAATTACCTTAAAAGTAATCAACTACCAACCAAAACAGATAGATCTAAAAATTTATATTTTGGGAATGTGATCCTAAAAATGTTGTCATGACCATTAAAAACTGTTTTTATCAAAAGTGTTTTCAAAACTAACAATCAAATGCTACGCAATATACTACAACTTGTGTTTTAAATAAGTTTTAATATAAATGTGGATATTGCGAAACTAAAGAAATCATTGAATAAACCCACGATATTGTTATGAATGATCGAAGAGTGAATGTGGGACTCCGATTCTGGAACTAACCCGTAGATTCAACGAACAGAACTTGATCCCTTAAGTAGTGGCAATTATGCCATACTACCCAATCCATCGAAGAAAGGTTTCCCGTGAAGAAGGGATCGTCTTCCAAGAAGGGCATGGCTGTCACATAGGTAGTGTTGAATAGTTTCTGATTCTTCCTTATCTCCACAGCAGCAACAGAAGCATCGATATGGGACATGCATCCTTTGTGTCATCAAAACCATGGCGTAGTATACAGTTATATTTTTTTGTAAACCAGTGTGCACCAAATATTATAACTTTGGATTGATTATAATCAATTATTTTCGTAAGTCGGATACAATACAAATTACATGTATAGAAATTATAAAGCGTTACAACGATTGGGCCAAATCCGTGCATATGCTCTTAGTTTTCCAACTCTAGAACAATAGGTTTAATCTTACCATCTGGGTACTTAATTTCAGTTCAGACAGAAAGACATATGCTTCAAGGGTGCTTCTCTCTTGGTGCTACTTACGTACATACTGTCTCCTGGCTAAATGAAGAATTTACTACTCGTACAATCATTTATTTTAAAAATCTTAAAAATAGAATTTCAGATCATTAACAACTATTCCTACCATAATATAGTATACTACATATTGTATATTACCTAACGCAAACGCAAAATTTTTTCGCCTGCTTATCATCAATGCAAAGAGAATCATTTTCATATGAATTGAGACGACTAATGGTTGGTATTTCAACGTAAAAATCATTTGAGATCGGATCGAAACGAACTGTAGCTTCATAGCTTGCGCTCTTCGGATAAGTGTCAAATTTAATTCTATATTTTTGATATTTTTCATTTTTTAAACTTATCCCCTGGCTGGCTTCATTTATAGTTTTCAAACTATGTACCGCGCACTTATTTAGCCAATTATTATTGGTTAAATAATTGTTTAAGGCATCCACAACCCATTTTGCAATTTTCTTAATTATTTCAAGACTTGTAGGGACTTTACTATATGAATTGCAACTGCACCAATGTTCTGAAATTCCGCAATCGTTACAAGTACGATTTTCTGGTACTACATAGAAAACACTTTGACACTTTGGGCAACCTTGTGGTTGTGGATATTTGTTTGTTGTAGGACCCTGGTTTAGTTCCAAAATATGATTGAGTGTGATGTATAAGTCATACATTGAAACTAATCGATTTCGGTTCACTTTAAGTGCCTCAACAAAGTCACTGTGAGCATCCTGAAACCATTTGGGCAGTGACATATGAAACATGGGCCAACGTTCCTCCAGAAAGCCGGTCTGCAAATCACGAATAGGCCCATAACGCATGCCATGATCGCCTAACAATATAACTATAGCCTTATCAAAAACACCGTTGGCTTCCAGTTGTCGAAAATATTTCAACATGCGCGAATCCATACTCGACGGCAAAGCGAAGTCATCATGACTAAATGTATTTGTCCAAAAAAATCCAAAGTAGGGATCATTCTTATAGTATTCAGTGAATTGCATGGCATAGTCATAGATGTATTCTGCATTGTGACGTTGACCAAAGCAACGAGGTACACCTTCTTTTTGCAGTGGTAAAAGCTTTTCTAAGGCGATTATTAGCGGTCGAAGGTAGTGATCTGTTGGTTGCTTCTCGAAACCTTTTTTTAAATAGGTAAATGATGAAGCCCAATACCAATCCTCAGCATATGCTGTTCGATATCCTTGTTGCTTATAATAGTTCCAAGTAAAGTTGCATTTGTCTAATCCGCCGACAATTTGTGGTTGACAGATCTCTTCGGCCGCTGTTAAATTATAGCCGGTAAAAAGCGCCATCAAATTTGGAAAGGTATTGTCACCCATCTATGTACATAAAATAGGATAAAGTCATCATAATCATAGAAAAAGACAAAAGCTTACCTTGTTTAGGCCCTCTAAATCAAAGAAGTTTTTATCCGTTACATATTTATACAACTGTGGCATTGTTCGGCGAAAGTTGACACGCGACATAGAATCAATACCAAGAATTAAGACACTTGGACTTGGATGTGGTGTAGACTCCAAAGAAGTATTTGTGTTCTGTACGAAGGAGAAGGCATTCATTTGGGTTACATTACCCGTGGTCAAGTTACGACATTCTACAAGAACTCCCTCGATATGTGTTGGTACTAAGAAGTCCTGTTCGAATTTGGTGCATGGCAAAGCTCTACAAATCGAAATTTAAGTATAAAATTGTTATAGTCTCTGAAGTGACAAACACTGAGTATTTACTTGAAGCTTTTATCAGCGTCATCTCCGCTAACTGGTCTGACAACCTCCTGGTAGCAGCAAGTAATGTTGGCTGTACCGTTAGTGATTTCATTGATATGAAGTTTATAGCGACGTTGACTTTTATTAAATTCCGAAGTAACAATATCCGCTTCATCTGAACAATTTTCATATGACTTGGGTTTGAATATTTTCATTGTTTCTTCAGAAAATGGATCCACATAGGGCATGTGACAACCTGAAGTGTACACAAAGGCGCGTTCTGGCGGTGGCTCAGTGGTGCCTTTGATATTAAATAAAATTATAAAATATTTTGCAATATACAAATTTGTTCTTACCTGGACTTGTACCCTCTGTTACAAATTCAGTAACTTCAATTTTATATTCACTTTCCTTCCAATAGGTTCTTTCAACTTGAATGGAGTATATGAAGTAAAATGCAAGGAGTGTTCCTAAAAATGGTAATACCCAGCGTTGGAAGGACAACAGCGGATTATGTTTGTTGTGCAAGCTTTCATATGGTATTTTAGGTAAATTCATCTTTGTTATAAAACAATCAGTTAATAATATATCACAAAATAAGATTTTCAACCTTGAAGAAAAGAAAGAAAAAGTGCTTAAAGAAGTTACATGTTTAAAATTGTACAATTTATCGATGGCAATGCGATGTTAAGAACAACATAATAATCATATTAATTTCATATTGTATATAGTATGTAAGTGAAGTCACTGTTGTAATGATTGGATCATTTTCAGGATCAAAGACTAAATGATATATACGTGTACACAATGTCTATTGAATATTATTCACTTTCATTGCTATAATTTTAAATTTTTTTAAATTTTAACTCGGTAATTTTTAATAAAACTATTTTAAATCCTGACTGTTACATAATAAGAACCTGAAGATTCTGTTAAGAAAATTCATAAAAATATACCTTTAACTAAGTCTTTTGGTTTAAACACAATCTATTAACAGCGAAAAAATTTTTAATTAATTAAAATACTTTTGGTCCTAAACACTTCTTGGCTTGATGTGTTCTTGGGAACCATCAATTTGAAATTACAATTTAAATCTATGAGTTCGAGACTTTTTGTCTGACAATGTTTGATTTAATACTGTGCACACAAGTTCAAGATTAATAAATACTTTGGCCACACCCATTAAAAAACGAAACACTTGTTTTTGAAGAATGAAGATCTTCATCGTTGGGAAATTTTTACTGTTTGCTCAAGTGGAGCCCATATAAAATAATATTTCTTGCTCAAAATTCGAAAGACCTTTAAATGTGACCTTCTTTTTGTATGTTCTTTCGAAAAGGGATTTGATTTTTTAAACTCGAAAGACCTTGATCTAACATATGATATTTGCATCGTTCTAAAAATAAGTATCTAACTATTTTCAGATTTGAATTATACACCATACGTTTTGTAAGATATTTACAATACAATATGTTTACTGTAAGTTTTGTTCCATCTGTTAAAAAAATTCCATCATTGCGATATTAGCATTACACTCTTTTTACATTTATTCACGATATTTAAAATTAAGCTGGAAGTGCTTATTCCAAAATCGATATTATATCAAAGAGTTTATTTGAAACTACTCCTGAATGAAAAAAAAGCTAACTTTAAGATAACTGTTCTGCATAAGCGAATTATGCTGAATGCAAATTTCATGTTGTTTTCACTTCTGCATTTTGTTTTAATTACTAGTGTTTGGTGCATTTCGTTCAGCGTTCGAGTTTTAAAAAACTTACATTAAAATAAACAATAATCGTGACATTATAAAACAAAAAAAAAATCGGGGCTGGTAGTATCGCTACACTACTGTTTTTGCATGAAAACGTTTTCATGAACCATTATTATTACATAGTATAAAGCAAAGTTGAAATTCAAAATTGTTTGGATACGAAGAACTTTTAAACCACTCAACGATCGTTTGCCTGTAAACCTTAATATGATGTAACAGTTATGTATTGTTAACTTTATTTGTTATTTTTCTTATTTCAATTTATTATATTTCATGCTGAGCTATAATGGGAGAAATAAGATAGTACATATGTAGGGTTTGCATGTCAGTTGCATGTCGTGCGCGTAGGTTAGATCTTTTCCGGTGGAATTTCCGTGCTCAAGCAATACGCTTACAAAAGAAAAGATAATTTTCAATTTTAGTCACATTTTGAACGCCCCTCCCCTCTTGTTAACATAAGCGCACCATGACAAAATTCCTCTTACATACCATATTTTTAAAATATATAAATTACTTGGCGCTACGACTTTTGAGTCACGAGATATATTAAAAACAAAGGCGACAATTTTCGTTAAATTCAGAAAGAGTGGCATATTGTGACATATATACCCTTTTTAAAAACTTTTTCACGTTAATAATCTATTTGGACAGCCGAATAGGAAATAAGGTTTCCCTGTGGTTAGCCAAAGTCCATGTTACAATTTAACTTTGACCAAGGGATGCTCATTTAAAACTATATTCCGATGTGATATATCGAAACTCTATAACTCGATATTTTCAATATATCGTATGTAATGTAACATTGCGAAACCATTGTATAGTCTATACAATAGGGGCCATCCATTGTCAATTATACTTGAATCAATTAAAAATTTTGTTTATTCAAGCATGATTGACCGTGTGTGGCGGTGATTGAGTGATTGAAGAGGTGATAAAGCAAGTCCAATTCATTTTGATACATTTTTGGATCAACCCTTATCGTTGATAAATGCCTCGAAGCAGTATTCCCGTTGTTACTAATTTTCGGGTTATCTTCTAATTTCGTCTTTCCATCTTGGCTCTTAAAAATTTCGATTATTTGGTACGTTTTTGAGAGTATTCGGTATGATATATCAAGGGTTAAATACCGATATTTGTTGTGTATCGAAATATATCGAGCATCCCTACTTTGACCACCAACTATCCGATTATGAGAAAGATCTATAAACATCCATCTAGAGTGTTCACATCAATGGTTTTGCAAAAAACACTTATTAATTTGTTTTTAATACCTTTCAATAATACTTTGCGTTCACTCTTTTCGGGAATATTTTAAAGCATTAGAGGAGTCTCCACAACACCAAGAGAGAAATCAATCCTGCTTTCGCTTGTTAGTAATAAATTGAATTAATCGGAGTATAAAATCATAAATTTTCTTATAATTTTTCAAATTGACTTATTAATTTGTTTAATTATTCTTTGTTGCATACATATCAGATTAAGGTCGCCAGGATTGCGTATTGTTCCGTTTTTGTTTAACAACAGACGCTATTTCCGGTCGCAACACATCACAACCAAACACGTTGTAGAATTGAATGCCACGGTTTTTTTTTACGCTTTTTGTCACAAACATTGACTTACCGAGTATATTTTATTTAACATTTTTTTTAAATTCTTTGCTGAGAACATATGTACCACTTTCGCTTACAGAAATCAAAATGGCATTGAAAGTTTTTCAGCGTATGCGCTTTGACCAGTGTCGTGTTCAATATCAATAGAAAAAATTTTAAAATTTATTTATCAATCACTCACGCACATGCTATAGAATTCCTTTATTCTTTATACATCAAAATTTAATCAGGTAGCATTTATTTAATAACTTTGGTAAAAATTTTCGCTACCTTTTCTTTACAAACATACTTTCCGAAGTTTTCGACGTGTCTGATCAATGTCATATTAAACCAGACAAATAAACTGGATAATTTTCTTCTAGTCATCATTTGTCTTCTGTATGATAAATTCCAATTAAATTGTATCACCTGTTGCTCTAAATAATTCTTGAGAAACTACTCTTACTATTTATTTACATACTTATAAAGCTCAGTGGTTAAACAGATGCCGATCCAACCAAACAAACAATTTGTTATAATTTTATCAAAAAGTTTTTCTACATAATTATTCCTATTGTTTTACATTTATTTATTTATTCATAAAAATGCAAATATTTATTTAAGTTAGTTATATTAGAATTTATTAATTGAATTCTTTATTTAACCCAATTATAACAATTTACTCATTTTTTCTTTTATACAATCGTAGCTTGGATTAACAGAGTTACATATTTAATAATCTTAATAGTAGCATATGTTTGTAAGGAAAATTGAAAAATCATTACTTAATAAGCTTGGAAAGTACGGATCTCCACTAAGATTTATATTAAAATTTATTAAAAATATTCATAATGGAAGAATGTTAAGTAACCTTCGGTGTATCGAAGTTCTTGTTTTGTCTTCTTAATCTCTAAAAATGAGTTTTACCAAAAAAACGAGTATCTAGGAAGATGGAAACATATGAACTTTACCATCTGGTCAAAATCTATACACATTGTTTGGTTACAAAGTAATACAATCAATCATACAATCATTTAATTAAAAAATCTTGAAAACAGAATTTCAGATCATTAATAACAATTCCTATCAATTTTGTTTTTATTGATATTACCAAACACAAATGCAAAATTTTTCCGCTTGCTTATCATAAATGCAAAGAGCTTCATTTTCATATGAATTAAGACGACTAATGGTTAGTAGGTACATTAACGTTTATACCATTTGATATCGGATCATAGCTAACTGTAACTTCATAGCTTGCGCTCATCGGATAAGTGTCAAATTTGATTCTATAAACTTGATTTTTTTCATGTTTTAAATTAATTTTCTTTTTGGCTTCTTTTACAGATTTCAAAGAGTGTTTTGCGCACTTGCTTAGCCAATCATTATTGGTTAAATAATTGTTTAAGCGTTTACAGTCCATTTTACAATTTTATTAATTATTTCTAGACTTGTGGGTATTTTAATATATGAATTGCAACTGCACCAATGTTCAGAAATTCCGGAATCGTTACAAGTACGATTCTCTGGTACTACATAGAAAACACTTTGACATTTTGGGCAACCTTGTTGTTGTGGATATTTGTTTGGTGTAGGACCCTGATTAAGTTCTGAAATATGATTGAGTGTGATGTAGTATAAGTCATACATTGATACTAAACGATTCCGATTCACTTTGAGTGCCGTAACAAAGTCACTATGAGCATCCTGAAACCATTTGGGTAGTGACATATGAAACATGGGCCAACGTTCCTCCAGAAAGCCGGTCTGCAAATCACGAATAGGTCCATAACGCATGCCATGAAGGCCTAATAAAATTACAATAGCCTCATCAAAAACACCATTTGCTTCCATTTCTTGAAAATATTGCAACATGCGTGAATCCATTCTCGACGGCAAAGCAAAGTTATCATGACTAAATGTGTTTGTCCAAAAAAATCCAAAGTAGGGGCCGTTCTTACAGTATTCAGTAAATTGCATGGCATAGTCATAGATGTATTCCGCAGTATGATGTTGCCCGTAGCAAGGAGGTACACCTTGTTCTGGCCTAGGTAAAAGTTTTTCTACTGCGATTATCAGTGGTCGAAGGTAGTGATCTGTTGGTTGCTTCATAAAACATTTCTTAAGGTAGTTAAATGAAGACGCCCAATACCAATCCTCAGCATATGCTGTTCGATATCCTTGTTCATTATAAAATTCCAAGTAAAGTTGCATTTGTCTAACCCGCCGACAATTTGTGGTTGACAGATCTCTTCGGCCGCTGTTAAATCATAGCCGGTGAAGAGCGCCATTATATTTGGAAAGGCATCGTCACCGATCTAGGTACATAAAAGTTACATAATTAAAGTTATCGTGAACATAAAAGCTTACCTTGTTTAGGCCTTCTAACTCAAAGAAGTTTTTATCCGTTACATATTTATACAACTGTGGCATTGTTCGGCGAAAGTTGACACGTGACATAGAATCGATACCAAGGATTAAGACACTTGGAATTGGCTGTACTGCAGTCGCCAAAACAGTATTTGTATTTCGTACGAAGGAGAAGGCATTCATTTGGGTTACATTACCCGTGTTCAAGTTACGACATTCTACAAGAACTCCCTCGATATGAGTTGGTACTAAGAAGTCCTGTTCGAATTTTGTGCATGGCAACACACTACAAATACAAATTTAAGTATGAAAGTGATAGAGTCACTGAAGAGAAAATCGCTAAGTATTTACTTGAAGCTTTTATTAACATCATTGCCGCTAAGCGGTCTGACAATCTCCTGATAACAACAACTAATGTTGACTGTAACGGTGGTGATGTTATTGATATGAAGATTTTAGCATTTTATCAAATTCAGAAATAACAATATTTGCTTCCTTTTTACAATTTCGATAAGACTTGGATTTGAATATTTTCATTGCATCTTCAGAAAATGGATCCACATAGGGCATGTGGCAACCCGAAGTATACACGAAGGCGCGTTTTAGTGTAGGCTTAGTGGTACGATCAATTTCACTTTTCTTCCAGTAGGTTCTTTTAACTTGAATGTAGTATATGACGTAAAATTAATAAAATATTCCTAAAACCGATACCCATAGTTTCAAAGACAAAAGTTTGTTTTGCCATTTTTGATGTCGAATCTTAGGAGTATGCATGTTTGTTGAACAACTGTCCGTTTAGAAATTTCAATATCACTAAATTGCAAGTCTTCTCAGTTGGACTTCTATACTTGAAATAGTATAGTACTAGTTTGACAAATTATCAACAACTCTTGTCTTGCCATACAATTGAAGAAATTTAATGTATTTATTGATAAACACTGACTGCTGTGGAATATTAAATTGACAAAAAAAAAACAGATAATATCCTCTGTCATCTATTGTTATTCATAGATTAAATAACATATGTTAAAGAAGTGTTATAAAAGCTGTTAAACACACGATAAAAATTTATAGCTTTAATGATCAAAATGTTTACAGGTATTAAGATATTTTGTAAAAGATTTCCAATGTTTTTTCTACATACGCGATTTTAAGTTTGCAAATTTTTAAATTCTTTAATCATAGAAGTCTACTAAATTCTCTGCCGCATTTTATTCTGAAGGACTTGTTAAATTTGTGTCGTACATCGAGTATTTCTAGGAAGTTAATGGAGCTACAAGGGCTGATGACATTTGAAGTAAGAAGCATTTTGCATAAGTTTATTGATGTGTTTGTTTGTTTGAAAGTATTTTGCATAAATTCAAAAAGCTGGTTGATGCGTAACGCAAAAACATTTCAAAATAGAAATGCTTTATGTGGCAAACTAATTAACGATAACATACAACAAATCAATATTGAAAAATGCAACAAATGTGTGTGGAAACACTTTTTAGCAACTTGGCAGCACTGAAATAAATCGTTACATTATTGATTTTCAATACACCAACCATTCAAATTCAAATGAAATTGTCGCCGAAGACTATTTATGAGTATTGAATTCTCCTTTGTTGTGGCTTTGTGTGAGTTCTATGAAACTATTCAATATTGAATAGAGAAAAATAGTGATGTTATTAACAGAATATTAGCAGAAGGAAAGAAAATTAAATAGTTGTATGTTACCTACAATGTTGCATTAAATAAAGCAGTTTAATATTAGTTATTATTATAATTTTAATAAAATAATGAAAATGGTGATGTGATTAACTGAATTATTTATTAATATTATTCCGGGGGAAAAAAGAATGGCCCCTTGGCCCATTCCCCTGAACGTTCATTGTCACGAATACTTTTTTGTAGCGACTCGCTTCTTCTTCTCGTTGCCAACAGAATGTTATATTAACTTTTTTAAATAATAAACATGATATTCGTCGAATGTTGGTTTTTGTTGTACATATTTCAGAAATATAGTGTGTATAAATTTTATGTTATTAGATAGACCTCTGGTATCTTATTCAATTTGCAATTGTATCCACAACAAAAATCACATTACATATCTTGCACGATGGTACGGAACCCTTTATGTGTGAGTCGAACTCACACTTGACTGTATATTTTTAATTTTTGAAGCCAGGGAGCTTCATTAATAACTCTCAATATTTTCGACTACCGTCTCAACTAGATTCTAGTTGTTAAACAACTAGACAAAGAATTGAATCGATGAATTATAATAATAATAATATATGATTTTAATATTATTTTTTACCAAAATGCATCGTGGTGCATTGTCAAAGAGTGTAAAATATATAGAGCAGACAAATAGCTCAATTCAAGCGGAGCTTTTTTTCCTTTCATATTCAACAGTAAATTGTGTGTAATCTCGAGAAAACATTGCACACAATTTCTTTTTGGGCACAAAAAAATAGAAAGAGAGCGCGCTGCATTTGTCCAGTCTATATTTTTTTTATAGTCTTCGTCCAGTTTATCCTTTTACTTACATTGAATTTCAATTATAAAGTACACATTTATATATTAGCTGTAAGCTTAAGGCCTTGTAGTGATAGCATAAGATTATATTTGTATACTATTTTTAACAGTATACAAGTTGTTAATAAATAAATAAAATCACATAATATGTTTCTATACTATGTTCCCTCATATACATACATAGGTGCAATAATTTTGTATGGATAACACATAGAAGGACTGCAGTAACGACAGCCCCACAAAGAATAATAAGAAAATGCATGGAATATGTGTCAACATAAAGAGATGAATTACCATTTACTTCATTTTTTTCTATTTTTGTATTGAATGATATATTGGAAGTGCAAATGAGTTTCCGCAGTTTTCCTAACGAGTAAATTATGGTTGATATTTTCATATATAAAACGTCCTATCATGAGGTTGGACATCTGATAACACATAATTTTTTTCGTAGAAAAATCTGGAGTTTTCAGCCTAATAAACATCATTTGTTGAAATTTTTGATTTACTTCTTTAAATTGAAGAAATCTGAAGCTGATGGAAATTTACTGCTGTAAAAAGCATATGAGGAAAATGCTTTATCAATAAAGAAACGTATGTTAAACTGGGAATTTTGACACCAGGGATAAATAATGCTAAGATAGACGCCAGTAAAATTTAAAGACGCTGAGTTAGAGACGTTATTGGACCAAAATTCATGCCAAAGCTGAAGAGCTGCTTACTGAAATCTTAGAAGTTACTCAAATAACGTCTCATGGGCATGGGCATGGTGCTCAATCAAAGAAAATGGGTTCCATAGGAATCTCGTACCAAGAGACGTCAAACCCCTTTTTTTTCAAGTGCGAACAATTGCTCCAAATGCAAAATCAGAAGGCTTTCTTGCACCGTTACTGAGGACGAAAAGTGCATTTACTATGACAACCCAAAAAGTCCAACAATTGTGAAGTAAGTCCGGACATGCATCAACTTTAACAAAAGAAAGGAGCCCCACCAATTATTAAAACTGACGATTTTGACAACACCGTCCAATTTTAACTGCCAAACCGAATGTTCATGGCAAAAAGCTAAATGCTATGCATCTAGTGGGTTCAGCTCAAAGTGATCTACTATGTATGTAGCTTTGCATAAAGGCACCGAACATTCAAGAGCCCTACATAAAAAACTATAAATAGCTTCTATAGATTTTGACGCATTGAAATTTTTAGTATGTATGATATTTTTTGGCTCGTTATGGTAGATTAGATAACATAAGAGTAAAATCATACGTGGGGCTCATATATATGGTGCCTCATTAATTAAGGATATTATCCCACTCTACAAAGTAATGCTATGGTGGTACCGTGGGGAATCAATGGGTTTTGAGGCGATAAGTAGTTTTTAGTCGGTAGCCGAACTATTACTTATGTCAAATCGCATCACACATAACTTTTGACACGGTATGTTTTGAAGAAATTAACGTTATTGTTCGCAAAACAAGAAAATATATACACCCCCGAAAAGAAAAAAAACGCATTGCAATTTATTTGATTTTTGATTGTACCCGTTGTCAAACATTCAAATACAAAACGGAGTCTATTTCGATGCTAAAAGGTTCAATTAATACGGAAAAATATGAAAATATTATACTCGACCAAGTTTAGAGACTGTGACAGAAAGTCCAATTTTCAGGATGATTACCACCTTGCCATCGTGCTCGCTCTGAAAGTTATACTGTGATTGCTGGCCATCTAACCACTTTTTTTGAGTTCAATACAATATTTTGAAACGTAAATTTGCAAGATTGAAGGAAGATTTGGGCATAATTTCTTTGGATTGATGAGCAACAACCCAGCCCTCAATCCAATTGAAAATCTTTGGGCCATGATGTCAGCCAAAAAGTAAAAGCCGATGGCTGAGTTTAAGGAAACGCTTCAAAAAAAAAAGTTTGATTTGAAGACATTCTGGCGGCCAGTGGTGGCATTACAACGTAAAAATAAAACCATGTGTTACCTCATCATAAATAAACATTTTTATCAGTTACATATTTGATTGTTTATTTGAATATTCTCAGAGTTTCTTTGTTTCCAATGATCCGTTTAAGAATGGTTGAAATTTGGCAAAATGACGAAATAAGGAGTGTTTTTTTCACTGATGTTTTGCAAAATAATTATAAATTTTTTATTTCACAATTTTGTTGCAAATTTTACAAAATAATACTAATTTTTATAATGTTTTTACTACCTGAAACTACGCAAAATCAAAAAAATTGCAATGCGGTTTTTTTTTTGTCAGGGGTGTATGTATCTGTAGCAATAAGTCAAAAATCTATTTTTTGAGATATTGACCATTTTGTGTAAAATGATTTTTGTTTGGTTTTATTTCAATGTTTTTAATCTCAAATACACTAAAGTAAGCCATATTTTTCCAAAATTCTTTAGTCGAAATACGTGTTTTGAAGCGGTTAATAATGATAGAATTCAAACTCAATTTTTTACTTAAGCTGTTTTGACTTATTCCCACAGATATACAAGGGAAAGGGCGCGAGCTAATCACCTCGTGGACTGCATCCTCGATTAGAACTATTGTAACAAACCCCTTAACTACATATCTTCTGAGATTCTGGTATTCATAAGAAATTTTATAGGAAAAGAAACTGCAATTTCAGTTGATTCAAGTTACTGGAGCCTAGATATCGAAGTCTGGACCAAATTGGAACATCACAGTGGTATGCTTTGATGTCTTCTCTTCTTTATTACATAAACTATTGTTCGTTGGTCGTTAAAACATTTCCGCATATTATGTAAATGTTTATCTGAGAGTTTTCTTAATATAGGGGTACTGGGCATCTGATTGCAGATCCCTTGCTTGTGGTTTATAAAAATTTCATACTACTACCATATAAAGAATGCCTTAACTAATAAAATACAATTATTGAGTTAATGATGTTGAAATATTCGTTACATCAAGTTGTATATTGCGTAAATATTTCATGTTTCTCCGCGTGAGAAGAGAATATTTATTCTATACTATTTAGCCAATTTGTATGTAAATTTGAAAATTTAAATGCGTTTTGAGTTATGACAGTCTTGAAGTAAATGAGCGATATGTTGAGTATCATAATATTTTGCTCAGTCTTAATAATAAAACTTAATGTAAAATATAGTATTTTTTGTGCTTTGGAGATTCCCAAACAAAATTTGATTGATTACTTTAAGCGAAACAAGCTTAAGCTTTTTGAAGAATGATAATGACAATTAAATACTCTATACATTTATTATAGTATTACATACAATTTTAAAACAATTAAATACATTTGGTTTGTATCAGATGAGAGATTTCTAAGATGTTGTTGATAAAAAAACATATGATCCTTGGCTTTGTGGTTAACTAAAACTGTGATAATGAAAAACTTAATATTTCTTCAACACATGATAGATGATGTTTCCAACTTACTATAAACACAAGTTATACTATTATTATGAACTCAATGTAGGGTATGCAAAAACAAACGCTTATCTACGTCATTCAAAATTCTCACTAAAGCAAATCAAAGCTTTAAATCAAAATCAATTTTATATTTATTTCTTTAGTACCACAAGAAATTTAAACCGAAACGGATGTCGCTTTTTAGACGTGATTCCTAAAGAATAGAAATATATATAGTACGAGTATAAGTAGTATAACAATGCGTTGTTTGCAAATTTATTGGATTTTGATTGCAATTTTATTATTATTCGGATGCGATTCAATGGTTATGGCTGGCAAGAGAAAACCAAAACCTAAACCCAAACCGAAGCCTAAACCTTCTATACATATCCATGTGCACAGTAGTAAGTAAATAGCAAAACTGAAAGATCTTAAGAATACAAAATTTTAAAAATTCATATTTTCTTTTTCTATTGTACAATTTAGCGATAAACATTGGATGAGCTTAACTTATACTAATCGGAATGAAATGAAGAGATGATAATGGTTTTTTATAAATTAAAAGATAAGCTCATATGGCACTCAGTCACTCATGTACTCGAAAACCTCAAAAATATTTATTATACTTTTAATTCATTAAGGAATCAATAAAACAAAATTATGAAAATTCAGACTAGTAAGTTTTTTTTTTTTTAAAAACATGTGTTGTTCTAAGAATTTCTCAAAAAAAAAAAAAACTTTAAACGTAGAAAAATGCTACTTATAAATCAACATATGTAATTAATTCTAACGAACAAGGATATCCCAAGGACATGCCATGCTAAGGACAACGATGTGTGTTTGATTATGTAAATTTGCCTTAATTACATTCACACTCACACGTGTGGGCACAAGAAGATTATATTAAGCCAACAACATCACAATGTTAACGAGATCACTTTAACCCCACAGCCGCATGCAGATTAACCCCTTTTCACACATGTTTACATTGTTCTATTATTATGATACATATATTTGCATATATCAAATCAACCTATGGATGGGGAAGTTTGATTCATGCTTCGCTACCGCAAAAGTTTTTATAACAAAGAAACAAAATTACAAAATAACGAAATGAAGTACTACATAAAAGAAATCCTACAATGCAAAGAAACCTTTACGAAACCGAGTCCAAAACAAATGCGTATTTCTTTTTTAATTAAGCGCATGAACACGCCTTCCACCCGGGGTTTGGTTTCGTTGGGGTATTGTTTTTTTAATAGGATTGTTATACAGGTTTCCTTCCTTCACATCATGTATGTTTTCCGCTTCGACAGCTTTTCATTTAGGTAGTTCACTTAATCAAAAACGTCTTTATTCCACATCAAAAGTATTCTGCATTTAAACATGTGAGTAAATTTGTTAACTGGTGGAGATTAAGTCAAGGAAGAAACACTTTGTACTTTGTCTTAGGGCATATTTTTGTATCTAGGGAAATTAAAATAAGGAAAGGATATATTAATTGTAATTAATTTATATTGTTGCAATAAAGTTATATCGGCTAACACCGGTCTATGGAGGGGTTGTTAACCAGCTCTGTTGAAACGGATCCGTCTACAATGTTTTGGTTTTCGAACACAGAACAAGAGTAAATAGGCCCTATAGTTACTTACCTCGATTTTCCTGTCATTTGTTGACTTTTTATTCACATTTTTTTATCACACTAAGAAGTATAACCGGAATGAAAACTTTAATAATCACAAAAAAAAAAAAATTCACACTTCAGCACTCCGTCGACATCAAGTTCTTCGCACAAGCAGAACTCAGCAGGGACTCCATACTATGGCTTATTATGTTGGCGTTCACTTCAGATTCATCGAGTTTCTTGCTGTACTGCTGCCACGGAATATTTAGAGGTTGAATGAGGACTGTCGAAGTGTCGTCACAGCTTTACGTATCGTTTGATCTTCACAATGTTTCACAATTGATACTATTTTTCAGATTACACTGTGTAACAGCGAAAAAAACTTCTTATCAGACCTAGTGGAGGTTATAGGTTATAAAGAGCCAAAAAGATCCTTAAATAAATCATATTTTGTTTTGCCAAATGCTTAACTTGATTAAAATGTTTTAAAAAGAAATTGAATTGATTTTTCTAAGCTAATCTTTAAAAGGCATTCGTTTAACTTGGCGGCACCACCATAATAATATTAAAGGGTTCATTTAAGAAGATATAATCATTTATTGTCTATCCAACTATTGTATATATAAGTATTTCTATCTATGACAGGACTGTCCATCGGTTTTCAGTTGATTTAATACCATCTGCCTCTTTTTTCATAAAACACGCTTGATCACCGTCTGTAAAATTAACATGTCTGCAGGCCTTTAACAATTTAAATTTAATTTTAAACAAATTTTGTCCTTAGCATATTTGCTTATATGTAAATAAAATACCTAGTAGGTGACATCATGAAAACAACACAATCCACAGTACATATAATCCGTGAGTGACGAAAATATTTATTATATTTATTTATTGTATATATATTTATTATATACAATATACATACATAGACTAAAAGACGCCTACACCGTTTTGTCGTGTTGATCATATGAATGCAATGTAAATACACATACCTTTATGGGGCATAGCGACATATCTCCGACGACATATCTCCGCCCAGTACATTTTACCGGCGGAGTTATGTCGCTTTTTCCAAATCTTCCAAAGATACTTATGACCCGTGCCACAAGTTATATCGGATTTATTAGCCTATCGACAAAAAAACACACCTATCGCCTAAAATCCCGTTTAATCCCGACGGCATTCCTTCGTAGGGAGTGAAGTATGCTTAACTAAGCAGACGCGATTGGTTCCTTAAAACCGATGAAGATACGTAAATAAGTGAATGCTTGCAGCATAAATAAATTAAAGTAAATATGTTTTAATTTCAGCTATGTCATCATGGAAAATCTTCGTGCCTTTCTCTATTCTTATTCACCACAGGCACCTGTTTATTTTGGGAATAAACTTAGGGTAAAACCAAATTATATTGAACAGGTAGGAACATATGAGTATAAGAAAACTTTTATAGTTATTATATCTGAGATTATTTCTTTTTTGTAGGGTTACATGTCTGGTGGTGCTGGCTATGTACTGAGTCGAAGTGCTCTTCGTCGTTTCATAGAACTGGCCTACAACAAAAATACAATTTGCAAAAATGTTCCATATGGTATTGAAGATATGGAAATTAGTCGATGTTTATAGAATGTGGGTGTTGTTGCAGGTGATTCTCGCGATAGCAACAACTTGCAACGATTCTATCCGCTGTCACCATTGCGTTTCTTTAAAGCTGTAAAGAAGGTTGTGTGCTATCCAAAACAGTCCTTCTATACGGGGAAAGGTCAAGACGATTGTTGTTCGAATTTTGCAATTGCCTTTCATAATACCTACAATAAAGAGTTTTACATTTTTGAGTATTTCATCTATAGATTGCGATCATTTGCATTAACAGCGCAATTGGATGAATTGCCACCAAAGTTGAATATGTTAAATTTACTACAAAAATGGCGTGATACAAAATCAAATAATATGAAATGAAAGAAAGTGACCAAAAGATTTTCCTTAGTGTACTATTAGAAAAGATAATTTTTTAGATCTATTAACAAGATAGGGACTTGAATTTTTGTTTATTTATTTATTTTTTTTTTTTTTTTGTAGATATACCTACTTATTGAATGTATGAACATGTGATATATAAAAGATTTTTGCATCCAATTGATTTTTAAATGTGTGTGTCCTTATGAAAATAGATATCTAATTTGTAATCTGAATAATATTTCATAGATACCATTTAGATTAGTGTCACTTAATATTTTTTGAATTGAATTGTCAGGTTTTCAAAAACTATTGTACTTATAACATTAATTACCGATTAAAGAAAAATGTCGTCTGATGTTGGTTGCAGTGAAGATCGTAAAAGTATGTTTCAATATTCAATATTATTTAACTAATTATTTAATACTGAGGTTATACAATTTTTTAGATCTACGATCAATGTGTAAAGTACTTCTTATGTACATCCTCACCTTTCTGGTTGCGTTGTCCTTTATGTTGTTGTTACTAAAATACCTTATAATTAACAAACCTTTCAACTTGTTGGGGCCGAAATTCAATGAAAGCAATTTATTTGATGGTCCAACCAGTGAAATATTGACACCTGGAAATCCATTGGATAACTCAAGCCTTGCTGAGTATTTATACAGCGAAGTACGTGTAATTTGTTGGACACTAACCTCCCCAGCAATGATCAATAGATCTATACATATGCTGAGAACTTGGGGTAGACGCTGTAATAAATTTGAGTTTTTTAGCACGGTTCCCATTCAAAATCATAACATAACTATTCTGTATAATGTAACTGATTCCTGGATGACAACAATTGCAATTCATAAATATCTTTATTCGAACTATCGAAATCATATCGATTGGTTTTTTAGAGCAGACGATTACACCTATACTATTATGGAAAATGTACGCTTTATGCTTTATCCATATGCAACAGAGACTGCAATCTATTTCGGCTGTAAGGTTGATGCCTGGCCCGAAAGAAGATTTACAAATGTAGGTTCCAGTTTTGTAATGAGTCGTGAAGCTTTGAGACAATTCAACGATTCTGTAGAGGAATTATGCGATAGCAATGAAACTCTTAATGCCACAAAAGATGAGTACAATAAACTGGAAATTTGTCTTCGACTATTAAACATAAGCATGGGTGATAGTAAAGATAAAAACAACCGGCGTAGATTGTTTCCAACAACATTGCATAATCACCCATTAATGCCTGAAACCCATAACCACGTGGAATGGATGGTGGAATATGCTTTTTATAGGCTGTATGAGGTGCTAATTTGTTCTTTGATTATATAACTATAATAATAATATGTAACTCTCATTTTTGTTACAGGGTTTCAATTGTTGCTCTAATTACTTCATAACATTTAATTATGTAACACCACAATTAATGTATTCCTTGGAATTTCTGCTCTACCATGTAAGACCATATGGTTTTGAATTTAAACATGATATGTTGCCGCCTAAATTTCTGCATGATAATATAGGACGACAGCCTGTGGAAAATCGGAATGTAACATTGCATTAAGTTAAATTTTTTAGATTGGTTTTTTGTGACAATAAAAAAGTTTTTCCAGATCATAATAAAGACTTAATGTAATGTTATGTTAGTATGTAGCTCTTTCAACATACGTTATAACATATAAGGCTAGGTTATGTAGGCCGCTCGCGATTCTTCACGAGTTCATCAAACGCGTGAGGGGTGAGGAGTCCACGAACTGAGCCAAACTACCCAACTCCTCGAAGAACAGGTTCCCGAGAAACCGGTAAGATTAGGGCAATCAGAGAGGAGGTGTTGGTTGCTCTCCGGTTCCTCCTCATCTTCACAGCTACGATAGAAGTCATGATGTGGAACCTGCAACACTTGGGCCATCAGCCTGATAGTGCAGTGCCGCGTCATAACTCCCGACAACGTCCGAATTATTTTTTTTGTTGAAGTGTATGAGATCGGAGGTTCTCTTTGGTTGATAGAAATGCCAGAGTGTCCTAGCGATGGTACAGCCAGTCTCTTTTACGCACATTCTGCGTGCTATATCTCTGGTATTCGCTTCCAGGCATGAGAGAATATCGTGTAAAGGTCTGTAAATATCGGCAACTGCTTGATGGCCCGAATGCCAAAGAGGGCCCGCAATTTACAGGTCTTTACTTTTAGAATAAATTAGCCGATTTCGGTAATTCACTTCATTATTTTTCACTTTACTTTGAAAGATACTCACTGGGACAATCGACGGTAATCAGAATATGTGTTTTCATTTCTATATTATTTCTATAGTCACAGGACGCGATAATCTCTCTTAAGGTATCGTTGATATCCCATAAAGATGGATCTTGTTTAGATTTACTGTTTTTGCACTTGGTCACTAATTAACGTCTGATCCAGAGACGCATCGTCCATTGTTATTGATAATTCTCTCTACCGCTTTCAAGTGAGAACAACAACGTTATGCGTGAGAGCGATAGAGACAACGAACGGTTTCCTTCATGAAAGGTACACGCATTTATTTTGAAACTTCCATGAATACGATTACTGTCTTCACTGCACATCTCTGGATCATTGTACGAAAAATAGCAATCAAGTTTCCCGATAAAGAAAAATCGATGATCAGTTGCATTGTTATACACATTCGTGTAATATGGGCAACAAGCAAGGAAACCAAGCGACGTAAATGTGCTCGAGTAGCTACGGTCCTGCACTCAACGTACCTAAAGAAGTTTTCATCTTCATTAATTTTGGCTACAAATTTGCAGCCCTAACATCTGCCACCCTAGGCTCCAGCCTACTTAGCCTTCTGTTAAATCCACCGCTGGTACTTTGCAGTTTGTAGAAGAAGGTAAATAAGAGGAGGAAGTACAAAATGTTGCTATATAATTGCATACAATGACTGGCGGACTAATATTTTGAGATCCCCGGTCTACACAGAAATTTATAAATATATATTTATAGATTCAAAATATAAATAGAAAAAGAAATATAAATCGATGGAATTTCAGAAACCTAGCCCAGTAATTTGTTTGGCCGTTCGTGTAGTGACCGGTAGCTTCAAAATAGCCAATCTTGTCCATATGCACCAGGAAGCAAAATTATTGTCGGTTCGCCAGCATAATGAACAGCTTATCTCAATTATAACACTATTTTTTAGCCCAGACACATTCGTAGTGCTATTGGAATTTACAAAGAAAACATTGCCATTTAATAGGCGGTACTGTTGACAGTAGTCACTAAAGTCGGGTCGTGAAGAGCTGCTTCGGAGGTCATTAGAGACAGCTTTAGCTACACACCAAGAGTATTGTGTTAGGGTGCCGTCTTCCAATTGTTGATAATGATGAAATGAGACTTTCTCGAAGTATTCCAACCCCTTAACTTAGTTAAGTTCTGGCTGGTCTCTTATCCGGCAGTACTATATAGGCAAAGAATAATGGTCTCTCTGATAACAACAGCTGTCCGCAATGAGTCATAGAAAACCGAACCAGTTGACCTCCATAGACTTATGGTTACGTCCTATTAAGGTGGCTGAAAATCATCTGCCAAAGCAAAAGTAAAATAAATTTAAAAACCCTTGTAAGAATGGCAAAAATATTTATAATATACAATATACATAGCCCAAAAGACGCCTAAACCGATTTGTCGTGTTGATCATATGAATGCAATGTAAATACACATACCTTTATGGTTCTACGAATCCTTCGTGATGGTTCACATAAGTACCTGCAATTGTATACTTCTTTTACTGCGACAGGTTTTCTTAGAAGTTCCTAATAAAATTTCCATCAAATAACAATTTTAGCTGCTAACCTGGGATTGCAAATATTTCGCATCAATAGATCTCAACACAAAAATAAATTTGGCAAATCCCCAGGGGAGAGTGGTACCTAATTTAAATACAATTTCGGCTTTAGTTACAATTGATTTGAATTTACAACTTTTGTAACGCAATAATCCGGTAATATATAGTGATAAGTAAATGACAAAGGAGCATACGTGCATAGTTGTAGAGTTCAATGAACTCAGGAACCAAGGTACATTCACTCCCATTTACAGATTATAACTGCAAGTTTGATAAACGAGTAAAATTCAAATTTCTCTCACTTCATCATACGTGTATAACACAAAAATCTTTTCTTAACTGATCCCGAATCCCCAATATATAAAAATGTTTGTTGATTTAAAAATGTAAGTTTCTTTCTTTTTTTTATTAAATTTACGTTTTACACTAACGTAAAAAACATCTTCTGTACTACAGAAAGTTCTTTTTATACACCACACACTTCATGCTAGTTTCTTCTCTAGACAGTCAGGAAGTTGTCGGGGAATTCGAAGGTCACATCACGACCAGTGAGCTTCTTGTAGACCGAGGTAAAGGTGTCAACCTGAACATAAAGAAAAAGAAATATGAATTAATAAAAAATACAAAAGAAATAAAATGGAAAACTTAAAACAAACAAAAAGTTGTAAGCTAAAACGCCACTTGTAATTTCTGTAAAAGAAACTACAACTCAAGCGTAGATAGATTTTTATTCTACCGACAATGGAAAGTTTCGAAACGCTGGAAACAAACGCGTTCGAAAGGCAAATTGGCGGCCTAGCAATAGCAGCAACAGAAGAGGTCACTCTGCGGTGTGTATTTTGTATCTTTTAAGTAGTATTTTATTTGTCTAACAACCAATGAATTAAATTCAAAGGATATTATTGGATATCCAAAGATGGTAACTTTAAATAAACTAATTTAATTTTTGTGTAGTCAACACATTTTATTTGGACGCCATTTTAGAGAGGCTACCAAATATAAAATCAATGCTGACCTGGTTTTCACTGTACGTTCTGTTTGACAATCATTGAATCTGAGTGGATTATAGCAATGAATAACACAAGAACGGTAGATTGGTAACTTCAAATAAACTAATTTAACTTTTGTGTAGCCAACACATTTCATTTGGACGCCATTTGAGACAGGAGACCAAATATAAATGTCAATGTTGACCTGGTTTTTACTGTACGTTCTGTTTGACAATCATTGAATCAGGGTGGATTATAACAATGAATAACACAAGAACGGTAACTAAAGTCCTGTTGTTTTAATGATAATAATGTCGTCAATATATGGAGATGCACACCGGCAATGTAAGCACTTTTGGTGGACAATAACGAGTTATTGACTGTTAATATGTGTCCCATTCGACAATTACTGTACTAGGATATCGTTCAGTAAATAACACAGGGACAGAAAAAAAAAATAGATACACACGCGCACAAACACACACTTGCTGCCTGCTGCTATTCACAACACAAAGGAATAATCCTTTTTTGCTTATCACTTTTGCTTCCTTTTTTTGTTTCACTTACTTTGTGTTCAATGGTGGTCTGTTGGTTTTTGTCCAAATGCACCTTGATCAGTTGAGAACCATCCAACTTGACGCGAATGCGCTTACCAACAATCTCAGCGGGGAAGACGACATCCTCAAGGATGGCATCATACACAGCGGTAAGGGTACGAGAGCGTGGGCGCTTTTGTTTCAAAGGGTTGCGTGCCTTGCGTGTTGGCTTGGGCAGGATTTTACGCTCACCAATGACAACAACGTGCTTGCCAGAGAATTTCTTCTCCAACTCACGGACCAAAATGATTTGGATCTTCTGGAACACCTTTTGCTGGGGAATGGGCACGTAGATGATGACGGCCTGTTTACACAAACATAAGAAGAAGCAGAAATAAGTAAACAATCACAAAAATAAGGTTATGTGTACCCACCTTCTTGCTACCGAACTCAATCTCGCGCGCGCGAGTAATGTGCAAATCGCGTAGGTAGGGCTTCAGATCGCTGTTAGCCTCCAGCTCAACGAGCGCCTGGGCAATGGACTTTTCGAACTCATCGGGCGAAGCGCCGCCTGGCTTGATAATCTTGGAGCCAATAGCCATCTATAAACCAAAACGAAATATTAGATTTCTTCAACATAAATCAGTTTTATTGATTTGCAAATCACACAAAACATAAGCAAGATTTGTTTCTTTGAAAAATTCAATTTACAGCATCGGCGAAAACTAATCCGCTTAAATCTGCACAGTTTGTGTGGAAACCATTATTTAGTTAATGGAAATCAGTAGATCATAATGTGCCTTTATATTATTTACATTGATTTTAATTGTTTCTTATACACTTTTAACTATTCCTCAATATTTTGTCACAGTATTTAAAATTTAACACCAACCTTGGTCAACTATTTTGACAGAAAAGGAAGTCGCCGCGTGGCACTGAACTGTAACTAGACAACCGGTGAAGAAGCATATGTCAAAAGCAACCCTGCGATACGAACACAATGCCCTCTGTTGGTTAAAAAAATAATATAGCAGAGTTTCATTTATTTGTTATCGATTGTAATTTTTGTTTTCATTTTTAGCGTTAGATGGCGCTTTCTTTATTTTTCAATTGATTTTTTGCAAGAAAATTTTTATTTGATATTATAATCGAAAATAAATTAGAAATGATATTTTATAATAAATTCAACAATCATTTCAAAGTTTAAAGACAGAGAAATGAGTAAGAAATATAAATAGATGCAAAATTTAAGGCACATAGTATAGCAAATTGAGTAAATATGCTTCACTTTCACACATTTTGTTTTAAAGATTCTTCATTTATAAATAAAATCATGAAAAAAAGCGTGTTGCTACTGAAGGAGGTAATAATCTAATTGCTTTCCTTTCTGGTTGTAGAAATACTTACCAAAATCAAATGTGAAATACAAAGAAAAGTCCATTTTCAATATCATCCTTAATTATAAATTCAGAAAACTCCATCCCAGACTGTAGCCAAATGAGTGGACTGTTCGCAATCTATATAATATCTCAATTGCTGGGACTTCTGATAAAAGTTTTCCTGCTCCGCGCGATGGTCGACTATAAGCGACACGGTTGCGCTTCAAAGGAGTGTTTGCAGATACGAGTTTTTGCGCCGTTTCGTTACCTTGGACGAAATGTGGTCCATCACAATACACCAGATAATAAGAAACAGTGAAAACAGTGGACTTATCCGGGTGAACGTTAGGTTGCACGCATTGTCATTCACGCGACTATGTCCTATTTCCAAACCTGAAGAAATGGCACTTTAATAAAAGATTTGGACCGATTGAAGAGATCATTACTGAAACAAACGCCAATTATGAGGACATTGAGAAAGCTTAGGTACTATATGTATCGAGCTACTTTTGTTTTTTCCAACTGCCCCCGTAGAAATTTAATGATTTTAATTATGAATACATGAAATTATGTATGTGGTATGAAAACAAAAGCATTAAAATTGTATGGAATGATATAATTAGAATTAATCTCAAGAGTTATATCTCAAAAAACCTACACAAAATTATATCATATTTTATGTATTTTCTATTGAGGATTTGCAATAAATTATTCTGTTTTGGAAATTGTATTAACTCGATATTTACAAG
Source organism: Amiota communis (assembly GCA_037043315.1). Taxonomy (NCBI): domain Eukaryota; kingdom Metazoa; phylum Arthropoda; class Insecta; order Diptera; family Drosophilidae; genus Amiota; species Amiota communis. The sequence goes on from JBAMAV010000390.1 coordinate 61,263, forward strand.
ATCATATATGCGAATCACGTATAAATATCTTAAATAGATATCTCCAACATTAGTAAATAGTCTTATTGTAAACATCTGTGTTGAGTTCGAATAACAATTATATTTCTAAGGGAAACGGAAGTACACATCTAATTCAGAGACTTCATGTTTCCCAAAAAGAAGTTTTCACTGACACTTAATAAAAATTGAGAATAAGTTACAAATTCGTAAGTAATAACAAAAAAAACGAAACGGTCCAGCAGTTTCGGAATCCATAGGAAGCATGTGTATATACACACAAATGTTCAATAGATATATGCAATTTATGGTACAGTTCTAACAAAGAGGTGGATCCATTGGCTCATTAATAACGTAGAAGAATGGGTCGGCAGAAAGCTCAGCGAGTTCTTGCGCAGTTCCTGAGTGGGCTAAGAGATATGATGATGATCCCTACTGTCCGACTTGTAGAGACGATAATGAAAATGCAGAACACGTCTTTCTGCATTGCCCGAGATTTGATGTTGCCAGAACAATGATCACCTCAACTCATTTGCTTTGGGCCTGCTCGACAACAGGCTTCCAACCAGAAGGCTACGAAGAGATCATCCACTTGACCACCCGTTCGTTTCCCTTTAAACTACTGAATTGCTGTATGCTCATGTCACTTATGTTCATATCTTTGTCCACGTCATGCATTTTTTAGATTTATAGAAATATTTCCTACATGAATATTTTTTAGCGAACTCATGCTTTTTTTATTTTCATAATAGTATTCGTAATTGCCGACTTGTAACACTACCTTTTAACGGTTTTTCAGATTTTCATTTCACTTTTAAAGAACTAGTAGGCCATGAAAGTGGAATTTTACATATATTTAATTTTTCGTACTTCTAATTCGAGAATGAAATTTCAAAAACCAATAGAATTCAATTAGATTCAAACTCAAACCTGAATAATCGGGTCAAATTTGAGTATATAATCTGAGTTACATTTTTCATTGGCAAAAGTACGAACTGGATATTGAGTAAGACGCTGCCTTGGGAAATTGTTACTTCCGATAGTAACGTAGAGAATTCCTCATCATTCCGTATGACCAACAGTAGCTGACGGGGAATAATCCTTGCCTTGTTATTTTTACGAGCAACATTTCTGGCCAGCTCAAGAATAGAAGCCATGTATACTGGAGCACCAGCTTTACCACTGGGAATTGAAGTCCAGCCTGGGAGGAACGATACGTAATCTTCTGACTATATAATGTAAGTTACATTCTCTTTAGTTAATGTACGCCTGTTATATAAGCTTTCGTCGCAGTATTCTTTAGCAAAAGTATGGACTGTATATTGGGTACGACGCTACCTTGGGAGATTGTTACTTTCGATAGTAACGTAGGGAGTTCCTCGTCGTTGCGTATGGCCAACAGTAGATGACGGGAAATAATCCTAGCCTTATTGTTTTCATGAGCTGCATTTCCGGCCAGCTCAAGAATTTCAGCAACCAAATATTCCCAGAACAGAAGCCATATAAACTGGAGCACCAGCTTCATTACATTCAGCGTAGTTTCCCTTGCGCAGCTTACGATGAATCCGTCCAACTGGGAATTGAAACCTAGCCTGGGAGGAACTAGACGTAGCCTTCTTCAAGTTTTACCTCCACTATCGCGTCAAGACATTTTGATGTGATTTTTTTTTTTCAATATAATATCACAATTATCTTTTTTAAACCACTATTTGAACCTGTTACCAGTTTGCAAAATTAAAATAATATTGTATGTTGCTAAACTTATGTTGTATTCATGTTTATCATTTACTGGCGAACCCGGCTTGCTACACTACACCCACTATTTCAATTAAATCCCCTCAAATAAACAAAAATTGTGAAGCGATTGGAATGAAACAAACACTAAATGCTACTCAAAATGATTCAAATTTGTTAAGCCGTTTCTGAGATTAGCCTGCACATAATCCCAGACAAAGAGAAAAGACTCGTATGAGCGGGAACAAAAAGAAAGTATTGGGTTCCAAATAAGGACTAGATGACATATGTGTGAGCTAAGCTATGAGAGCTCTGGCAAACAAATGGTTGTATACCATTCAGAATTCTCCATCCTACGATGCTGTAATGGTATGTTAGGTTTTTCCATTTGCTTCGAAGTGCTTCGTCCGCGAACAGATGATGATACATATATTCTCTTTCTGGAATTTTAGAATTGATCTTCTGTATGTGAACTGGTAAGATAAAATATAAAAATGAGGCTTACTAAAGGGACGTTCCACCTTAGCTTCAGCATTCGCCTTCATCTTTATCGTCTTGGGAGACCCTACCGATAGCCTAAGCTCCCACCGGCAGCGCTCTCGGCATTCTTACATATGCTTAGTCTCTTTACCAAGATAAAACAGTAGCAACTGGTATTTGCAAAAACTGTATACACTCACAGGATTCAATTAGAGCCATTGTTTCATCCAAACTAAAAATTATTAAAAATGTATGTTCTACTAGTATACATTTTTCATGCTATGCGAACTAACATGGATTGAATAATGTATCGATAAGAACCAATATATAAAATAACGCCCTTCGTGTAGTGACTGGCAGCTTCCAAATAGCCAGTCTTGTCCATATACACCAGGAACCAAAATTATTGCCGGTTCGCCATCGCAATTATAACACTATTATAGGCATTTTCTGCTCTGACACATTAGTAGTGCTATTGGACTTTTCAAGAAAAACATTGTCATAGTTGATAGTAATCACTATAAGTCGGGTCGTGAAGAGCTGCTTCGGAGGTCATTTGAGAAAGCTTTAGCTACACACCAAAAGAATGTTGTGTTAGGGTGCCGTCTTCCAATTGTTGATAATCATGAAATGAGACTTTCTCGAAGTATTCCAACCCCTTAACATAGTTAAGTTTTGACTGGTCTCTTATCCTCCAGTACTATAGGCAAAGAATAATGGTCTATCTGATAATAACAGCTGTCCGCAGTGAGTCATAGAAAACCAAACCAGTTGACTTATGGTTACGTCCTATTAAGGTGGCTCCATTTCTTGGGCTTTCTATCTTTCAATACATAGTATCTCCGTTTCCCCTTATATTTCCGCATTCCTCATTTATTGCATCCATAACTCTATTTACAGCGCCCTTGCTGCTCAAAACAACAACCAATAGTATCAATATGATTATGATATTAGTCAAGAAATGAGCATAATTTCATCTAAGTTATCGTATTAGTCATGACGCCACTATTAGGAATCTTTAAAAATAGATTACTATTATTAATAGGTTACTATTATAGAAAAATGCTATGAATTCTTTGAATGAAAAACTTGTAATATTTATACTTGTAATTCTAAGATTATGGATATTCATAATTAATAAATATGAATTTTATATGACTCTGAAAGACCAAAGCTCGGAGTAAACCTATAAAAGTCTAATTCAGTGGGAGTAATGGGTATCAGTTGAAAGCATTAAGCGTTAAAGACACATCAATCAATCGACAATGAATTTCTACAAGATTTTAATTTGCATCGGTATGATTTTGACATTTGCCTCCATGCAAACGGAAGCAGCTCCTGGAAGCGTTGGACAACTAATAGTAAGAAAAACCTAGGAAAATTAAAAATAATTACAAAATTATATAAATGAAATCCTTTTTTTTTTTAGAAACTTGCACCAAAAATAATAGAAACTGCTGTTGAAGTGCAAAAAGGAATTGACAAAGGTGAAGATGTTGGTAAAAAAGTGCTTGACATGGCGGGCAATATGCTTGACATAGCTTTGTAATAACAAACATAGAAGTCTATTTACATGCATCCCTGGCATTTCAACATCTGTCAATGTCATAATTAATTTTATTGTAAATCAATTTTATCTGTGTGAGCGAACTAAAAAAAATAAAATAAAATAAAAGATACAAAAAATTGTACATAATGTTTTATGCAATTTATACTGCGTACAAAGGTGATTTTCCTATACATCCTGGTTCCATAGCGGCAATGCATAAACACAGCACAAACTTACCAGGAACTGATGATGGAAAAGATCTGGTGAATACAGTAGTCGACGAATCAAGTGAAACTAATGGTTTGGTCGACTATTTTGTCTTTCAAGACGAAAATAATGCCCTAAACTTTATGAAAAACTTTTCAATTGCTCATAAGAAAATTTTTAAGAATATAAAAGAAGCCAGAGCATTTGTGATATTTGGTCCCGACTTTATGCCATCGGAGCAGAAGGAACAGTCAGTGGATTTCTTTGAGCCATCATATGAAGAGCTGAACAATTTACACAATTATATTGAAGCCGGTGAATACGAAAATGCTAAATCCATGATAAGAGATAATCCGAAAACATTAATATCTTTTGGAGGAATTCCTACAAATCTAACGGCCAGGTTTAATTATAATGCTGTCCATATTTGTGCCCAATACAATCAGCCAAACATTGCTGAATTTATTTTGCACACCATTTGTAGTCGTCGTTTTATCAATCTCTACCTAGACCGAATGAGCCCAACAAGTTATGCAGAGCTAAGCAAAAAATTCTTAGACGTTTTCCTTAATTCGTCAGATAACGTCCAAGGAGAGACCCCTTTACACATTGCTGCAAAATTTGGTCATGTGGAGGTTGTTAAGATTCTGACAATGTTTCCGGCATGTAAATTACTGATCAGTTTCGATGGTCACCTGCCGATGGATATTATTTGCAAGTATGCCAAAGATTCTAAAAAGGATGTTTTCGGAAATATAAAACAATTGCTTATGAATTTGCAACAATCAACAATATTATGTACAAGTAATGATATGCCTTCACAAGATACTGGAGATGATTTAAATAATGAAACTGATAAAAATGAATCTCCAAATAAAGCTATAGCTTCATCAAGTCATAGAAAACAATTATCAATTTTAAGTTTGGGATTGCCATTATCACCTAGTGAGGACAAAGAGAAAACAATAAAGGTACGTCGCTCTCTTTTCAGTCCGAAATCAGACGATAGCATTGCATGCATTGAAAGTTCTAATCAAGCTTCTGCTGGGCCTAACACAGAAGTAAAGCAACGTGTGATTAAATTGTCATCCACACCATTTAAACATTCAAATGATTCATCTTCGTTTGATATCATGACATCATCAATGATATCTAAACATGGTATTTCTGATATAATAGATAAAACATTTGATATTACCTCTACATCACTAGCGGTTAATGTATCGTGCACCAATCCTTGGTTATGCATTGAATCATCGCTTCAAGAATGCATCAATCTGATAGCGATGTTAATCATAAGAAAACTTCAGAATATATCATCATCTAATAGTCTTTTGCTATATGAAATGAAAAGACTGGAAGGGGTAATATATAATTTTCAAAAAGATGAACACTTTAGTAAAGTTGCTTTCGAAAAGATACATTCTCGTATTGCCAGTCTCTTGACAACTGAATTGGAAAAATCGCAATATATAAACGACATAAAGGCAAATATAGAAGACAATATTTCTGAAGTATTCAGTCAATGTCCTGGTCTTCATGGGGGGTTTATTAAATGCATCAGTCAACACTTGTTGAAAAAACTAATTGAACCACCAAAAACACATCCAAATTCTATAAAAAATAAAAAACTGATTGCAATTGTGATGTGGATGGAAGAGAAATCTTGCTACTGCCAATGGCAAGATAATAGTTTTCATATTACTGAAATATCAACTGAAACTTTCCCGGAATTTAAGCTCAAACTCTTGAATGACGATTCCACAGACAAGCTCATAAATTTGGTTAATGAGTCAACTAAAAATTTGACACAAGTTGCTGATGAAGAACAAGCAGTGAAAGAAGATGATCAACAGGAAGTGCTAAGAATCCCTGTAAAAGACAAAGGTGAAACTCCTACTGAAACACTCATTGACAATGCCAAGGCAGATGAGCTTTTCAGTGCACTAACAACATCACCAATATCAATTGAAGTCTCGATAATGTGTAAATCAACTCCACCAAAGATTACGAAAAGTGAAAATCTATTTGCTAAAAGCACCCCCGAACAAATGAGTAAAGATCTTTTTTCGATGTGTCGTCAAAAATTTGTAACAAAAAATGCTTGTTCAACAACATCAGAAGTTATTTTCAAAACGCCAGATTCAAAGCAACCTGGACTTTTTTCAAAGTATCGTGAAAAGCCCGCAAGCGATATGGAAGATACTTCTTTGACAACTGACACATCTCAGCTATCAGATTAATCAGTGATTCAAAATTAATAAATACAAAAATAAGTCATGATGAAAAACTAGCGCATCTATCTTCTTTCAACATCTTAGGATCCTAAGAATTTCGAATCAAAATAACGAAAACAAGAATTTGTTTTTCTAAGTTTTTTGTTAATAAAACCTTTTCGCATGACTAAAAACTACGTTTTTCGATTTTTATAGTGATATTTGGTAGTTTTAGACTTTTATATGATTTTTTATACTTTTATAGAATCAGAAGGAAATTCTGTTGTATTGGACAAAAATTTGAGGAATATCTGTTATACTATAAATAAAGTGTGCCGTAATCGCATTCCTTCGAGATTCTAGTATTCATCAGGAGTTCCAAGATTTTCTTCGAAGACAAATCAGCAGAGTCAACTGGTTTTAAATACTGGTTTCCAATGTGGCGGAGACTGGTCCAGATTAGGCCCAAGCTGTGACATAGTAAGTACTCTGCTGAATCATCCACTATTACGCAGTCTACACAAATCGCATGTTATGTAAATATGTCGTCACTCTGCAATGTCCTGTCAAGAAACCTGAGACTGTCAGTGTCTGTCCCAGTAATTCCTGGGTTCTTTTGCGTGATCTAGTTGGGAGTTGAGCCACTCTAAAATTCTTCGTGTCTACCCAATAACAATGCGATTTCTCATCGAGCCTTTGTTGGTCCCTAATTTTCATCGAACTCCAAGCCAGCCCGCAGAATGGCTCTGGTCCAATGAAAGTGTTAGAAGATCGTTTCATGGCGAATTCATCTTCTTCTTCGTTCCTAAGATACCCACTGTGTCCAGGTATCCATATTTAGTTAATATGATTGTTCGATGCTAGTCTTTTGAGTAACATTAAGCAATCACAAACCAACTTCAAATTGAACTCCAAAGCATTGAGTCCATGAAGTGCAGCCTTAATATCAGAATGTATTTGTGTTTATTTCTTTTGCATGGTTGCAAGGTTTCTGCCTGGAAGACTAAGTTCTCTTGGACCAACCTGCTAAGTAGGCGTCTTTAAGGGTTTTCACCGTAGACACCTGCTCCAACACCGGTGTCCGTTTTATAACCATCTGTATATCACACATGGAGTCACGGATGGGTTTTGGTGTCAACTGTTCCCATCCCTGTCTATCTGTAACTTCAAAAATTTGCTTCTTATCTAATTTAGAGCACCAGCACCACCGTGAACACTATACAGCCACAGTGACATTTATGGTTTCAGTCCCTAATCTTACCCATGAGTCTGTTGCTGGTCCATATAGTTGCCCTAAACTTGTTAATTATGGATTGTGGATGACTGTTCCAAAAAAAAATTTCTCATTTCTTCTTTAGAGAAGTTATTTTAACACCAAGTGTAAGAGATTCCCTTCGTCGGGATTTAATTCTCATTCTTGTGAATGTTACACTAATGGTAATCTTCCAGGTTCTTCACAAAATATCGTATTAACTATTGAAGATTTGTAAACCTTCGAGATAATTTTAGTAAGTAATAAAATAACTGCTCCCAGCTAGGGGGGTCAACATTTTTGAACTTTTTGATGATTTGGAGCATCTAGTATTGCAAGTACAAAAATTATGATTTAGAAAAAAGAATCAGTGGATCTTTAAAATAAAATTTGTCTTGTTTTGATTTGTCGATAGTGTTTACATACACACTATGTTTATTAGAAAATATAAGTTTTGTCGATTTGAGGTTTTCAATATACATGGTTGGTTGGTTACCGTGGCTGACTCGTATAGTCCACTACGTGCCACAATTAGTACTAGATTGCCGTTTTGAAACCACTTCCTCCAGTAACCAGTATTACTAAATCCAACCCGTTGAATTTAGGTATTTTAGAAGATCACCCGGACATGTGACTGAACAGTCCGAGATGTTGTTGATGATATATTTGCCCAGAAACTTATTTCTAGTCTTTGCAGTGGTGGGCATTGACATAGAAAGTGGGTGAGTGACTCCTCTTCCTCTTCGTTTCGCAGCTTTTACAATGGCTTCTGAGCGGAATACCCAGTCTCTCAGCGTCAGTCCCTACACACCAGTGTCCAGTAAAAATTGATGTTAGCCTTACGGTATCTGAGTGTCTTCTATTGATGAGTCTAAGTGACCTGGTAGCATGTGCCACTCTGCAAGATTCAAGATTTTTCGACCGTCAGACGGAAATGCAGGAAGTTGATCCTCTTGAGAATCGCCAGGGCAATCGAACTTGTTCCGCTTACATATATCAAGGGATGCACAAAAACGAGCTAGTTCGTCAGCCTTCTTATTTCCCTCAATGTTCCTATGGCCTGGAACCCATAAGCGACTTAGCTTTCTTATCACCGACCTGCCTTCCTTTACGAGTTTGGATTTTACTGTGGTGGGTTGCAGTGCTTTGAGTTTTCAATATACATATTAGCAATAAACATTCAATACAGCACGCGACAAAAAATCGAACTGTTTTCGACTGCATCAAACATTGATAGTAGTAACTTTTTTTTATTTTTAAGAGTAAGCCATTTGAGCTACATTTTATTAAAATTCCTAATTTGAATACGGATCTAATTGTTTTAGATTATGAGCAATGTTTACTCTACTAACTAACTAAACAAATAATTTTCCATTTGTAGAATGAACCTGAAGCCAAGGCAAATTTTATTAGTGAATGGGATTCACACTGCAAGACTCAATTGCTGATAAGAAATAAAATTGATAATAAACATCAGGGGGATGTAGCGTATCAAGTGTTTATCTTTGTTTAACAATAATAAGAATAAATATTTCTGCTTATAGAGAGAAACTACAAATTGCTTTCATTCTTAAACGAAACATATTATTCAGTAAATGTTCGTGTAATGTTATTATATGTATTAAAATATTTATTTCAAACAACATAAACATATAAAGGAATGCCTTCACATTCCAAGAAATGATCATGAAACAATATGAATGAATTTATGTATATTTTAAATTTTATAATAAGGAGATGTGAATTAAGTGCAAGCTGTCTGATTTAGATATCCAAAAGTTTGAATAAAATCTGATCTTATAGTAAGTCATTTGACCTCTTTAGATAATATTACTTACATATGTTTTTTTTTTATTGGCTCAAATGAAGCTCAATCGGGAAGTTCGATTTTCGAATCCTTATCGAGCAGCTGGGGCTTCTGATTCCACCTGCCCATACTACATGTAAGTTCGCCTCAGCAAATGTGTTCTTGCGTTTCTCTACTCCAAATCCGGCATTGACTTAGATGTTCATATAAATTATTACGTCGATAGTAAAATAGATGTAGCGCACAGTAAGTTTGGAAAACTAAACCATAATTATCAAAATATATTTGTACAATTTGCAAACGAAACTTCTAAGAAAACAACAATTTTGTTATTAATTACTGACGAACAGTCTTTGCATTGTCTAAAATGTTTTTCAAAGTCTCTTTGAGAAAATGTCTTTGTATTTTTTTTGGGGAAATACAATGAAGTGTGTTGATAAGTATACGCTTTCTTTGATAACGTCTCTTGGCAGTTATGGCAAGCAAACATACGAGAAATAAATTTTGTGAATTTAACAAAACTTTTGTTTCGTTGGTTCAGAGGGGATTTTAATTATTGTAAAAATTTGTAGAGCGCGAAGATTAATAAAATTCCCCTATTTCGAAATGATGTCTTTGAAATAAGTAGGTATAAAAACCATCTACAGCATCATTGAAAATATCAGTTGCAGAGCAAACTTAAAGCAAACCAAGTGATTTTATACCAATTTCAAACCCTTCAAATTTGATTAAAAAAATAAAAAACCACAATGAATTTCTATAAAATTTTCATTTTTGTTGCTTTGATTTTGGCTGTTTTTGCTGGTCAATCAGAAGGTGGATGGCTTAAAAAGATTGGAAAGAAACTTGTAAGTTAGAATAAAGGATTTTCATGTTAACATTTCACTAACAATTCAATGGTTTTTCAAATTCCAGGAGCGCGTAGTCCAACACACTCGAGATGCAACAATTCAGACAGTTGCGGTAGCTCAACAAGCGGCAAACGTTGCAGCGACAGCCAGAGGCTAAAAAACTCATTGGATAACATTTATATAACTATGCATAATACAATCAAACCATACTCCATTATTCATTTAATTTTAAATATTTATTGTGTTAATTTCCTAAAACAAAAATATAGAATTCGAAAATCATAATTTTATTTATTTATTTTGTTATTAAGATAAAAATGAAGAAAATCGGGAAGTCTTGTCTTTTTAGAGATACAAATTCTTCGTAATGCAGAACATGCGAGGGTCTATGAATTAAAAATATCACAATAAAGTTTTAATAAACATCACACTAATATTGTGATTTGCAAAAGGTTCCTACTGACTATAGAAACACTACAAACTAATAAAATAATAAATTCTATTGTAGTAGTAGTAGTATAATTAAAATTCATATCAATTTCTGCAATTAATAAAAGCATCATTGATACAAAAACAGTTGTCAGCAAACCAACAATAAAACAATAAATTACAATTGTTTTTAAGGATATTGGATATTGGATGGTTCAAATTGAGATTGAGAGAAGTCAAAGATTTATCAAAACCTAAACCAATTGATAAAATAAACTTAAATCAGTTGATTATGACTTTCTATTGCAAAACTTTGAACTTCATGAAGCCATTTTCCATTTTCGAAGCTCAAAAGAATAATTGAAAATACTAATATTTTTGGCATAATGCATAGTTCATGCAAGGTGAGTCGCTTGAACAGTATTAGGATTAACACCATAAAGAGCCATACTGACCCTAATTCACATTGATGGTTAAGGATCACATGACTTTCCATCAGTAGAAGTACTGTCGGTTGTTTAATCTCAAAAGCAGACGAAATACCGGAAGAAGACTTATTAGCCTATTTGATTCTCCGACTTCCCAGGTAGAAACAACACCAGCTTTCGCCACTTTAAAATCAATCTTACCAAGAATAAGTAATTTATTTATTTAAATTCAACTCATTTAAATTATTGAGTGAATGTGAGGGTCAACGATTTTATCTCCATGGAATTGGGAAAATGAGTGATTTGTCAAGTCTATCTATTATATTTCCGTAGAAATGTAATTGATTGTTTCCGCCGCTCATAAAGCAGGAGATATTTTTAAAAATTAACACAAATCACGTATTGGAAGATTTGCCGATTATGAAGCTACCATGACGTCAAGTATAAAAGCAGTTTTAACCAACCTGGAACTCAACAATCAACGATAACACTGTGAAGTGTGAGACAACTTGTTATTAGCTGAAAAATTAAAAATCCAAAAACTGCATAAAAATGAACTTCTACAACATTTTCGCTTTAGCCGCTTTACTTTTGGCTGGCTTCTCTGGTGAAACGAACGCCCAAGTTGAAGTGACTCTCGTAAGTCTCCTAATATGATAATAATAATGAAATCTTATAAATGTATTTCTATTGTATATTGTTAGAAACCTGATGTAACCGTTGGTGTTGATCTATGAGAGATGAGATTAAACCATCATTAAACAAAAACACATTTCAATTGCGATCTTAAATTTCTTGCATAACGAATTTGTTAGTAGTTGTAATTTTGTGAATTATGCTTGATTGATTTATTAATTTTCCATTTGTTTAACCAATTTAAATTGAAATATGTAGTTTCATTTATCCTTTGCTTATCAATCCTTTTTATTCTGTTGTCGGTGTGTCGATCGAAAACGACTCTGGAATTGAACAAATTCAGCTATAAAAGAATAATCATCAGATAAAATTTATCATTATCAACCATGAGGCCAACTAAGTCATCTAACCAATCGGAACTGTTGGATTGACACGGTGAGATTCAAATAAAGAAATGCTAATAAAAGTATAAATTGAAGCATGAAGCATTTGAGAATTATAGATAATCCACTGATTGTTAAGTAAAGGTGATGTTTATGATCCACAATCACTTCTTTCTACTACATAAGTGTAAATATTTCCCCTTATCTACTCAAAATGAAATAAAACTACAAATCGGTTTCATTCATACAATAAATCGCTCATTATTCATAACAGGGCGTAAATGTATTTTGTTTTACTACGAACGTGTTTTTGTATTCATTCAACTTGATTGGCTTTAGTTGTCTTGAAATTTATGACGATTTGAAGGAATGAATGAAAAAAAAAGCACTAATGATTCATAGATCGGGTATGGTGGAAGTCATTTAATATTGCAATAAAAATGTAAGCTGGTGATTTTTCGTAAGTTTGGATTATTTATTTTTTTTATTATTGTAATTACAACAATACAAAATTTCTAAGTACAAGAACAACAGTATATGTGTTTGATAATTTAGTATTTCCGTAAATGAAATGTAAATTGATCCAAGAAGGAAACATATCGCAACTGATCAAGTAAAATTTTAAACAGAATAGTTTCCAATCATTTCGTGGGTGGTTTATGAACGACTTTCGATCAGTATTGGTAGCTATCGGATAGCCAATGTTTCGGGCATTTTTTTTCAATTAATACGATAAGATCCCTATTACTCTTAATGCTTAGCAATTAAATTGATCTATGTATTTACATCTTCACCGTACACTGTAAATTTAGTTAACTTAAAGCTCGACATGGCATCTTCAACTGCCTCGACTTAATTTTCTCTAATATGCGTGTGCTTTATTCAAATAAGATCCGCATCAAGTACCGTTGGAGTTTCTTCTATTAGTTACTTTAAGGACTTTATTGCGCTCCCTAAGTTCTATTCAATACAACCAGTTGCCTATCACCTTGTTGCTTAGCTCACATTGAAGCACTGTCGCCTTCTTACTAGCTGTGTTCAGTATATTCTGATCACCGTGGAAGGTATTACAATAAATACAAAAAAATAGTTTTGTAAGTACAATAGTCATTTTTAACAATGTAATCCATAGGCGTTATCAGCCTCTGATTGTCATTAAAAGATTTGAGCTATATAATTTATCTGAATGGTTGCTCCCCATGATTCGCTTAAAAGTACTTACTTATATGACTTGCCATTCAATTTTCTAAATATCAATTACTTGTAATGCCCACATTCCCCAAAAGCACATTGATTCTCTATTGTAATAACAAAATAAATTAATAATATAAATTAAGAATTGTGATTTGAATTTCGATGTAATTTCTATATATTTTTAAGCATAATGTAATAAATACTTATAATTTAAGGACAAAGTTTGGAATTTATAGTAAATATAGAAGTAGTCCATAAGGACATTTAGCCTCTGGCTGTGGCTGCCACATTTGCTGCTTGTTGAGCTACAGCAATTGTCTGAATTGTTGCATCACGAGTGTGTTGGCCAACTCGCTCCTAAAATTTATTATAAAAAAAATGTGTTTAGTTGTTGTGTGATTTGTTCATAAAATACTCGTATTTAATTGAAACTTACGATTTTCTTTCCAATTTTCTTAAGCCAACCGGCCTCCGACTGTCCGGCAAAAATGGCCAAAATCAAAGCAACGAAGATGAAAATTTTGTAGAAGTTCATGGTGAAAAAGTTGTGTTACTACTCAATGAGTTTTTGTGACTGATGTCTTTCTTGATGCTACATTGTACTTTTATACATCAACGAAATATGAGATTATAGATCAAGAGAATTATCATGAACATTGTAAACATAATTTCTTCAACAAATTCCCCCTGACAATAAAAAAATGCATGATAATAGTGTGTGAATCACATCATCTTATACACATACTATTTAATAAATGAGATGACTTGATAGCTTTCCGAATGCGGAAGGTATAACATAAAATAAAATAAAAAATTTGTACGGAACTTTTGAATATTGACTCAGTTGGTGTATCTTAGAACCATAAGTATTTGCACACTCTTATATAAAAAGTAACTAAGTCAGTTTAAATTTCATTCTCAAAATCATTCAAATGTATTTTTTTTAAATATTTATTTATTTTTTATCTCAAATTTATAATTTGTAAATATAAGTAAATCTATTTGGTCATACACATATGTGGACAGGGTATACAGAATCTGCTTATTCAGGCTACTTATTTTCAAGTCAACTCACTTAATGATAACAACTGCAAGCTGAACTGATAACACATAATCAGCTATTTTATTCAGTTGTTATAATCATGTTTCAATAGTACGTGTATGTATTAAAAGGGGATTTTTAGTGATGAGAAAATTATTTGCACAATATTTATCAAAATCCCCAATGTCGTGAAGGTATAAAAGTCAGATGTAGCATCAAGAAAGACATCAGTCGCAAAACAGTCTTCGAAATACTCTTACATAAATCCAAGAAAATAGTCCAAAGATGAATTTCTACAAAGTCTTTATCTTCGTTGCTTTGATGTTGACCATTTTTGCAGGACAGTCAGAGGCAGGTTGGCTTAAGAAAATTGGCAAGAAAATCGTAAGTTCTATTAAAATATTTGGTATCTAATTCATACAAAATTTAATATATTTTCTTCAATATATAATTTTAGGAGCGAGTTGGCCAACACACTCGGGATGCAACAATTCAGACAATTGCGGTAGCTCAACAAGCGGCGAATGTCGCAGCCACAGCCAGAGGATAAATGTGCCAATGGATTACTTCTAAAGTTACTCTAAATCATAAAATTTGTTAATATTTCCCTAAATTATAAGTATTTATTTAAAAAATTATATAAACTTATGAAAAATAATGAACTGAACAAAGTAATTATTTTAGAAAATATAAAAGCATAAACTTTTAATATTTCGCATATTTTCATTTTGATTTCGTTTTAATTTCATTATTTTTTAATAGACTCTTATTGCAGTCTTAATGCTCCACTCAATCTATTTAAAAAATCTATTAAGATCTAAGATCACCAAGAAGATTGTCATTTTATTGGAATGGTTAGGATATGAACAACGTCTGTTCATTCTGACGCACTAAATTGATTCTCATCGACAAGCCAATCATTTTTATTTCCATATATGCTTCTTTATTGTTCTCCGACTTACGTTTCTATACATCACATTACTTTGAAAGGTATAAAAAAAGAACAATATATATATTTGCTTCTGTATTTGTTTATTTATTTATTGAAAATACATAAATACATCATCATTTACAAAAAAAATCCATGGGTTTTAGGAATTCATTAGTTCCGTTGCTTCTATTGCGGGTATATCCATGGCTACTGCCTTTGAAAGCAACATCTTATTGCCAGTTATAAGGAACACCATCACGCATTCATTTTGACAACGCACCAGCGCGTTTAATATACCATCTTCAGCTTTATTATGAATTTCAATGAAGTGCTCTTTGGATTCTGCGAAACTTTCAATTTTTAGTTTATTCTTATTTTCTCGAAAGAAGTTTTTCATATTCTTAAATAATATCAGCATTACAGGATCTGTTGTTTGAGACTCCATAGAGAATTTTTTGTCGACAACATGGGGGATATACAATTTCATACGACGATATATATTGTTTGGCTTCCAATTTAGTAAAAATGAAATATATCTAAAGACGCGTATAAGAAAGTTTTCTTTTGGCAACTCATTTTTGAGAAGAACTTGAACAAATCCAAAGTAAGCTACAAGAAAGTCACAATCAACTACGATATACCTAGTTTCAAATTCCCAATCCTGCTTTGTGATCAACCTTATCTTATGGATTATTCGGGTGTAAACCTTTTTTACTGTCAATTTCAATTTAAGCCAAACTCCAAACAGAATGTGATATATAAACAAGCCGATTACTTTCAAGACGCATACAATTAATTGCTGTGTAGTTTGTTCGCAAACAATTGTGTTTGGATCCATTGCGCTTTTCACTATTGTAGATTTTGATATGAATATTTGCTGGGTCAATGGTCAATTTTTCAATTGTAAAGAAATTCGTCTGTTTGTCCACATAAACAGGAATACCAACTTGTCTACCACAATAAAAAAAAAAGTATTTCAATTAAAATACCACCATGAAAAGTAGGGGTACACTGCACGACTTTTGAATAGCACAACCATGCATAATTTTTTTAAATTTAGTATTTTCAAAGCCACCGCCAATATTTGTGACTGGTGTCAAGAAAATAGATGGACTTCTGGCTACTATAGACTCGGTCACAAAGTCTGACAGCTACGTAATAAAAGCCATGAAGAATAATGAAATCAAAATACTCCCGGCTACTAGCGACGCCTTCCGCAACATTATCAGACTTTTTGATGAGTTAAATGTAACATACCATTCTTATCAGCTGAAGGAAAATAGAGCGTATAAAATTGTTATACGTGGTCTTCACAGCACGACATCCGTTGAAGCCATGAAAAATGAACTTTCGGCTATGGGTCATACTGTTCGCAACTGGTATAACCCCTTGAGTCGATTCAACGATCAACGTCTCAATCTTTTCTTCGTGGATCTGGAGCCTAATTCAATCAATAAAGAGGTATATTCTATCACCAGACTCTGTCGTCAAATGGTGAAAATAGAACCACCACATCAGCACAATGACGTTCCACAATGCCATAGATGTCAGGAATACTCGCACACCAAACGCTATTGTCGTAAAAAATTTAAGTGTGTCAAATGTGGTCAAGACCATCCGTCAATCGCTTGTTTAAAACCACGTGAAGAGCCACCAAAATGCGCCCTTTGCGGTGAACCACATACAGCCAATTACAAAGGCTGCAGTGCTTACAAAAATGCGATTGCTATAAAAACGCCAACTTCACGTCCGAAACATACAAATGGGCGCCCTCAACGTGCTGAAAATACATCTCACAGGTTACCCGGACTAACATTCGCAGAGGTGTCCAAGAACCCGCAGTTAGCGCATGAGAGTCAATGTGATCAACCACAAGGTAGTAAAAGGTTACCTCAACAACAAGTTGTGCAGCAGACCTCTGGTCTATATCAGCAGAAAGGCACTCAAGGCAACCGGAAACAAGTTCAGCAACAACTTCATCAAATTATACAAGGAAAACAAAATCCTCATCCTTCGTTACAAAGCAATAATCAACAAAGTTCGTCGCCCACTCAATCTGAAAGGATTGCCATGTTGGAATCGAGACTGGATGATTTGAATAACCGTTTTGACAATTTCATGGAGACGCAATCCAAAATACTTGCATTGCTCACCACCATGGTAGAAAAAAATGTTTAATTTAAACATCAACATAGCCATTTGGAATGCAGATGGAGTCCTACAACGCAAGAATGAGCTAGAATTGTTCTTGACATCCAAAGCAATTGACATCATGCTCATTGCAGAAACCCACTTCTGCTGCCGCACTTATCTAAAACTACAAGGTTACGAAATATACGCTGCCAACCACCCAGACGATAACCGCATGAGGGGAGGAGCTGCAGTTATTATACGCACTGGCATCAAGCATCATCCCATTGATCCGATTCGGACTGAATCGTTGCAAAGTGCTGGGGTGAAAATCCTCACCAAATCTGGTGAAATAATCTTTGCAGCAATCTATTGTCCACCTGGTCTTCAATTAGGCGAGCGGGACTTTAATGACTACTTTGAAGTGCTTGGCCCGAGATTCCTGGTTGGTGGCGACTGGAATGCCAAACACCGTCTATGGGGATCCAGGCTCGCCACACAAAGAGGTAGACAACTTTTCGAGTCTATCGTTAAAAGCAACAAAGAAGTGTTGGCTACTGGATCACCTACTCTATACCCATATGACAATCTTCGATGTCCGGATGCAGTTGATTTCGCTATATTCAATGGTATTCATCCAAGTTTGCTGTCAATCAAGGAATCCGCAGACCTCAGTTCCGACCATATACCGCTACTCGTCAATTTATATACCTCTCCAGAGTTCTACAATGTAAAAAAGCGTTTGCTGCCGAAGCACGCCAATACAGCCAAATTCAAAACTTGGCTTGAAGCCCGGCTTAACTTAAACGTCGAATTAAGAACAAGTATTGATATTGACGATGCAGTGGAGTTATTTTCACGCAACATTCAAGAAGCCGCAGATTTTGCCACCACAAATCAAACATTCACCCCTTACAACTCACCTCAGGCCCTTTTAAAACCTGAGGTCCTAGAATTGGTGAGGTTCAAACGTAGATTGCGTCGTCGATATATGCGTAGCCGCAATGAAAGAGACAAGATAGCCTGGAGAAAAGCTGCTCGAGAACTCAAACAGATACTAGCAGACATCAAAACTGAATTCTTCAACAATCTACTGAGTAATGCGGACCCAAACAAAAAGACTGGTTTCAATTTATGGAGAGCAACTAAATGCGTAAAACAACAACCACATAGACAAGCCCCGGTGAGAGATTCATCCAACAACTGGTGTCGTACTGAGAAAGAAAAAGCAGAGGCATTTGCGGATGAGCTTGAGAAGCGCTTCACTCCACTGCTCCTTGCTGATAACACAGATAAAAATGAAACAGCATTAGCCTTATCTGCAATTGACTCTGACTTGGACCTCACAAAACATATCACTCCTAGTGAGGTAAAAACACTTGTCAAAAAAATGAAAACCAAGAAGTGTCCTGGACATGATGAGATAGATGCTAGAGTGGTCAAAGCCCTCCCCCACAAGGGTTTGTTGCTTTTGGTTATGATATTTAATGCCATGCTGCGTTTCTGTCACTTCCCATCCAAATGGAAGTGTGCAGCAATCGTGATGATTCCCAAACCTGGAAAGCCCGAGAATCTTATCGGATCGTACAGACCGATAAGTCTGCTTCCGACCTTCTCGAAAATATTCGAAAGATTATTTTTGAGAAGAATGCTGGAGGTACGGGGCGTTCAGAGTGTCATACCAAATCATCAATTTGGCTTCAGGCCTCAGCATGGTACGCCGGAGCAATTGCATCGAGTGGTGCAACATATCCTCACTGCATTCGAAAAGAAAAAATATTGCTCGGCTGTATTCCTGGACGTCAAACAAGCCTTCGATAGGGTATGGATCGATGGCTTACTTCACAAACTAAAAGATCTACTCCCAAGCAAGCAATTTCTTCTTCTACGGAGCTACTTGACAGATAGAACGTTTTTCGTCAAGGTGCGAGATGATAATTCGTCTATTAGAGGTACTAAGGCTGGCGTGCCTCAGGGCAGTGTCTTGGCACCAGTTCTATATACGTTGTACACATCTGATATGCCGGTACCAGATGACGAAAACATGTTGCTGGCAACATATGCAGATGACACGGCCATCCTAGCAAATGACGACTCCCCCAAAGTGTCAGCTGATATGACTCAATCATACCTGAGACGTTTCCACACTTGGGCCAAACGTTGGAACATCGGGATAAACGCAGAAAAATCCGTGAACTGCACTTTCACTTTAAGGCGAGATAGCTGTCCAGATATTAAATATGGCTCAACTATCATCCCACAGGTGAATCAAATTCGATACCTCGGATTGATCCTGGATAAGCGTCTCACTTGGCGTGCCCATGTCAAAAGTGCCGCTGCTTGTTGCTACCAGAAGTTGCGCAGACTTGATTGGCTACTGCGAGAAAACAGCAGGCTATCGTTAAGTAGCAAAATGCTGATTTATAAGCAAGTGGTGGCCCCAGTCTGGCGTTATGGCATACAGATATGGGGAACCACTGCTGCTTATAACATTCGTAGGATCCAAGCTTGTCAAAACAAAGCCCTTCGCCGCATTACTGGAGCTCCATGGTACGTGAGAAACACGACTCTTCACCGAGATCTGAACACGTCAACAGTTCTAGAAGAAATAAACTTTCACAGCAGCAGATACAACATAAAACTCATTCATCATCCAAACCCACTGGTAGCCTCACTAAGGTTAAATGCACCACTCAGGCGTCTTAAAAGATTACACCCAAATGATCTCCTCACAAGGAGAGTATGAAAATAAAAAACTTATAATAATATTATAACATAATCATAAGCGTCTGTGACGGGCTCATCACTGTTTTCTAAATCACACCAATATTTTAAGGCGGATTCTGCTGTTAATGTTTTCCTATATGTACATATGTAATAAAAAAAAAAAAAAAAAAAGTATTTTCAGATACAATGTCTCAGTAGAGCATTAATTTTAAAATAAATGGTATTTGATTACGTTTGACATAAAGTGGTTTATTGCCATTATTCTCTTGTAAATTCAGCTTCGGAAATAACAAGACGGATAGTAATTTTTCTTTTATCTTGGCAAATAAGTCGTGCTAATTTGTAGGATTTTTTAAAATAAGTCGTCTGTCCGCACAACTAATCACACTGTAACTTTGCTAATTCTTTCGCTCCATTCTGACTTTTTGACTTTTGCTCCTGTGAATGGCTTTCCTCGAACCATTTTACTTTATTTTTCAAAAACATAGTTGAAATTAACAAATAATAATGATGATGAAAAAAATATTAACACAACACATAATTGGGAGAAGGGAACAAACTGAACAATTGTGTGAATGTCATTGAGAAGAAGAGAAATAACAGAAACATTGAGTTAATGCCATTGATAAGAAGGAGAATGAAGTATTTTTGATATTTTAATTTAATGTCCAAGCAACCGAATTGGTTTTTATACACTTGTATCATCTAAAGGAAATTTATATGAGCTTAGAAAAAACATGAGATCTCAAAAATATTATGATCGTATACGTATCGCCAAACTGGGGCCACAACTTGTTTATATATCATCAACTTGTTGTTTAGTGTCAGTTTACTTTTCGCTCACAGTAGCCAGTCCAATTTCTTCATCTTTTGATAGCAACATGCAGTGACTCTCTTCACATGAGTGCGCCAAGTAAAGCGCTTATCCAGGTTCAGACCTAGGTATCGAATATGATCCACATGAGGAATGATTCTAGAGTCATATGAAATAGCTGGACAAGCGCCACGCCTCAATGAGTACGTGCAGTTAACAGATTTAAGGGGATTTATACCAATGTTCCATCGCTTGGCCCATGCTTCAAACCGCTGTAAATAGCTTTTGGTAATTTCCGCTGCTTCAATGGGGGAAGTGGAGTTCGCAAGTATGACGGTGCCATCTGCATAAGTTGCAACCAACAAATTATCATTTTCCGGCATCGGCATGTCCACCGTGTATAAAAAGTAAAGAACTGGAGCAAGAACACTGCCCTGCGGTACACCAGCCTTAATGCGCCTTATGCCAGAGTCTGCGTCACGAACTATTACGAGGAAAGCTCTATCCGTCAAATAGCTCTTGAGCGGGAGATATTGCTTACATGGAAGAAGCCTTATAAGTTCATGCAGTAGTCCTTCTATCCATAACCTGTTGAAGGCTTGCTTGACGTCCAAGAATACAGGAGAGCAATACATTTTTGTTTCAAATGCACATAGAATGTGGTGGACAACTCTATGCAATTGTTCTGCTCTAAAGCCAAACTGATGATTCGGGATGGCATTCTGGACGCCCACCACCTCTAACACTCTACACAAAAATATTCTCTCGAATGTTTTGGAGAATGTCGGAAGTAGGCTTATCGGTCTGTATGACGCGACAAGGTTCTCCGGCTTGCCAGGTTTTGGGATCATGATTACTACAGCACACATCCACTGACAGAGGAAATGACAACTCCTCAGCATGGCATTGATTAGCCTCACTAGGAACAACACTCCTTTGTAAGGAATGGACTTGGCCACCTTCGCCTCAATCATGTCAAAACCAGGGGATTTTTTAATTTGCAAGTTTTTTATCTGCATTATGACTTCTGCAGGAGTGACGTATCTAATAGGAATTTCATCCAGTACATTCCCCAATATGGCTTCAGTTTTTTCACTTACATCATTGTCATCAGCAACGATTTTCCAGCTATTCTGCAAATGCTTCCGCTCTTTGGATTTCCGTACGACACCAGCGATTCATTGCGTCACGAACTGGAGCATGTCTGAACGGTTGCTGTTTAACGCATTTCGTAGCCTTCCACAAGTTGAAACCTATTTTTTTGTTGGGATCAGCATTAAGCAATAGATTGTCAAAATATGCTGATCGTATCTCCACTAGCTTTTGTTTTAGTTCCTTGGTAGTCCTCCTACAGGCAATTTTATCTCGCTCGTTTCGGCTGCGCATATAGCGCCGACGCGAACAACGCTTGTACCTCACAAGCTCCAGAACCTCTAGTTTTAAAAGTGCCAGAGGTTGTCTGACAGGACAAGGCTGTTGTCGTCAGGTATCGTAATCAGCACCTTCACATAATTTGCGTGTGAATATTTCCACTGCATCATTGATGTCGTCTGCTGTATTCAATTCCATGTTTAGATTGATGTTGTCATCAATCCAAGCCTGCAATTGGGTAATGTTTGCATGCCTGGGAAAAGAAGAATGGAGTACAATTCGTTTTGTGAGGATAAAAGTAAACAAACTAAAATTGTATTGAAATGATGTTTCAAGTTACGTTTTTAACCTTTAATCAAAGCTGCTAAGCACTAAAATACTAAGTAACAAAGCGAATGACCACACAGAACAACCAAACTACTATAAATGAACACCAATAAACAACGATGATCAATAGATAATATGAGAATTTCAAATATAAATTAAATTATTTATTGTATTTAATTGTAAAATTAAATTATTGTTCCTCATTTGATTCTGGATCCAATTATCTCAGTATTTGACCAATTTTATGAACATTTTTTGAGATTGCATCGATTTTTGCACCATTCTCAATAACCGTTCTGCAATTGAACAAATTTCATTTTAGTACTAAATCATCTAACCAGTCAACAGTGGTGAATACCAGTGTCATCAGGCCAAGCAATAAAGCAAGTGTTAAGCATAAGAACAACGAATTTGATGCCATCTTTTGTTCCAAAATACTTGTAATACTGCATCTCGAATAATCTGAAGAAAACTCAATGAAGTTTGGCATGCATAAGTATGATTTTTGCACTCACTTGTGTCGTTTATGGTATACAATGTTTTCGATCTGTAGAATGAACCTGAAGCAACGCAAATGGGATTTTTTTCATAGCAAATACAAACAAAACCAATTATTTTATTGAATGGGATTCACCCTGCAAGACGGAACTGCTGATAAGAGAGAGAACTGATCAGTAACATCAGGGAACTGTAGCGTATCAAGTACATATGTACTTATTGTTTAATAATAAGAAGAATATTTCTGCTTATGGAGAGAAGCTACAAATTGCTTTCATGAACCTCGAAAAAAGTAACAATAAATGTATTAAGTCAAAGCTGCCTGTTAGTGAAATCCATTAAGCTTAAAGAAATCTGATCTTAAAAAGAGTCATTTGACCCCGTTAAATATTTTAATTAGCATAATTAATTATAATCGAATACTCTGTGCATTTTCAAAAATATTTGACAAAGTCTTTTTAAGTATTGTTATGGCGGAAAAACAATTAAAATATTTTGGCAAACATATGAAATAGCATAACATATGCTTATTTTGATAACCAACAAACATACACGAGAAATAAATTTGGTGAACTTTTGTTTCATTGATTCAGAGGGGATTTTAATTATTGTAAAAATTTGTAGAGCGCGATGGTTAATAAAATTCCCCTATTTCTAAATGATTTCTAACAGTTTCATTGAACTGAGTATAAAAACCATCTGCAGCATCATGAAAAACATCAGTTGCAGAGCAAACATAAAGCAATCCAAGTGGTTTAATACCAATTTCAAATCCTTTAAATCCGATTCAAAATAAAAAATAAAATATACTTACTACCATGAATTTCTATAAAGTTTTCATTTTTGTTGCTTTGATTTTGGCTGTCTTTGCTGGTCAATCAGAAGCTGGATGGCTTAAAAAGATTGGAAAGAAACTTGTAAGTTATAATAAAATATTTTCTTGATAACATTTCACTAACAATTCAATGATTTATTAAATTTCAGGAGCGCGTAGTCCAACACACTCGAGATGCAACAATTCAGACAGTTGCGATAGCTCAACAAGCGGCAAACGTTGCAGCCACAGCCAGAGGTTAAAAAACTCATCGGATAACATTCTATGATAAAATCAAACCATACTCCATTATTCATTTAATTTTAAGTATTTATTATGTTCATTTCAAAAAGAATAATATAGAATTACAAAATCATAATTTTATTAATTTATTTTGTTACTATTAAGATAAAATGAAAAAATCGGGAAGTCTGGTCTTTTTAAAGATACAAGTCCTTCGTAATGCTGACCATGCGAGTGTCTATGATTTAAAAATTTCAGCCTGAAGTTTTAATAAACATCACACTAATATTGTAAAGTGCAAAGCTCCTTCTGGCTATAGAAACACTACAAACTAATAAAATAGATTTAATTCTATTATTCTATTGTATTTAGTAGGCGCGTTAATTTTACAAAATGTCAAAATACTGTCATTCACTTCTCATTTCTTATGCCTCCACTTCTTCTCTCCTAATTCAGCTGTTCCGCACCAGGGCTACGTGCATTTATTAAAGTGCTGCCAATGTGTCCTGGAAATGATCGATCGCTATCGATAATTTTTGTAACAATATTATTCTCCTATCTACTACATATTTATTTATTTTATTTTTTGTGCAATCAACATGGGCTGATTTTGTTTCGTTTAGTTTTATACGCCATATTATTTGTTAAAAC
>JBAMAV010000391.1:0-160981 GCA_037043315.1 Amiota communis
ACGCTTGCTGTACCCCAAATCATCATCATCATTGACGCTACAGCTCTTTGTGAGCTTTGGCCTAGCTTCTCGGCTGCCACTCATGGTGTGTGCGCTAAATTTTATCCATGAGTGGAGGGACCTACAGTTTATAGTCGAATCCGAACGACTTTTTTTTTTTTTTTTTGTGAGAAGCTTTTTCATGGCAGTTTTTTGTTACTCTCAGAGCTTTTGCCAGAAGACTGCTGAGAGGAGAATCGCCGTTAGAAATAATTTTTATTTTTTATTTCTATAAGGTGTTACCGCCGCTGGTATTCGAACCTGCGGCGGCCGCATAGTAGACCAGCACACTATCCACTAGGCTACGGCGACATCTGTACCCCAAATACAACACATAAATCATGCGTGGCTGGCGGAAAGAGTCATTTTGGCACCAAAAAATGTGCACGTAGACGATTTGAACTTTAAGATACAACAGTAGTTGCCAGGCAACTTGGTATCATACAAATCGATCGATACAGTTTGGCAAATTCTGGGACGAAAATGTGTTGCTGCTACGCATCCCAATAATCCCAACAGTCATCCCAATTGAATTCAAACGCGTTCAATATCCCATTAGTTTGGCATTCGCAATGACAATCAATAAGTCGCAAGGCCAAACTATATCCGTTTGCGGCTTAGATTTGGGCACACCATGTTTTTCTCTTGTACAATTATACGTGGCATGTCCTCGAACCTTCGAACTTATTTATATTGGCTGAAGTCTAACAAAAAATATTGTTCATTAAATTGCACTACGTAATTAATACTGATTTTCTTTGTTTCATTTTACTATTTTACTATATTTTACGATTAAAAATGTTTTACTTTTTTCACGCTACTCATTATTTCGCGATACTTATCCGTTTGATTTTCACGAAAGAAAAAAATTTTGGTATACGTATACCCTTTTTTTGAGCTAGGGCGTAGCAACGCGCGCCGAGAAATTTAGTATAAATATATTTTCATGAATATTTTGACTTTATGCCAAAAAATGATAATTCCGAACATAGTGCAGTTAAGAAGATTTTTGTCAATTTGAAGTGGTGTTTATTGTAGTGGAAACAAAGTGAGAAAATTATTTGTTTTTGGCGTCATAAAGCAAGGTAAGTAGAAAAGAGAACAAAGTGAAATGATTGGTGCATTTATTTGATGTGTTTATTCTTTTTACCCGACTGCTAAGAAGGGTTGTTTTTAGCGCGTATCTTGTATGTTTGTAAATGTCTATCTTAACATGTGGCTCGATGGATTTCGACAGTTGAGGTATGGTTATATTCGTGTTGATAATCCGAGAGTAGATATGTTAAAAAATTAAAAAATTGGCGGTTGTTTGGAGCGGAATGGTAAAAAAAAGTTGTTCTTATTAGAAAAACTTTTTTTTTTTGTCTTATCGAATTGAAATTTGGACATTATGAGTCAATGGTCCATATTTACTAACCATGTAAATTCAAGATCAAGATCCTAGGATTACTAGAAGGGGTACTTTTTTTAACAGTTTACAAAACCATAACTGTAATAAAACTGTTAATGTTAAAAGAGTAGCAGCGCCATCTGTTGCACATACGCGGCGATACCTGTCGGAATAAAAATTAATTACGAAAAGTTTCAAAAAATGAAATCATCATGATGAGGGGAAGAGAGAAGAATGACTTTTACTTGTTTACTAACAATATTAGGAATTTAGTGCAGAAAACTATTTTTAAATCGACAACAACAATTGTATTATAGGTAACAACTTCACAAACCAAAATATTGCAAGCACTTTAAAATTATTTATTTCCTATTTCAGGCTCAATTTCATCTGACAATCCAAACGTCACTCACGAAGACCCGCTTCGAAGAGAAATTTATGTCAACAAAAAACGTTTGGACAAAAACGAATATTTAAAGAGAAACGCGAAGTGTCATCTGTAACAACCCGTTAGTTGTTATGTATTAATTAAAACTCGCATTTCGAAACAAACAAAAAATCTTTATTACAGAAATCTTTATCTTGTTACAAATATGCAGCCTACACTCGCTGACTGTCTGATGACGACTGACTATCATTAGTGTTTGTCTTTGAACGTCAGAGAAAGGGTCACTCTTAACTTCATTCCGCACTGGTTCCCACATCCCTCCTTTATTAACCAGCTTCAGTTTCAAACCAGTTCCAGACGATGCATTACTCTGTGCGGTTGGCTCAACCAAATGGCGTTGATTTGGCCTCTCACAGTCCATTGCAGCAGATGCTGGATCCGGGACGTCCGACGTGGTGCAGGCATCTGCAATTTTTTTTTTTGATGGCTTACATCCCTCAGTAGCGTTCTATCACTCCCTGAAACTTTTACAATGTTTACCTCTCGCTTAAAATTCATATATAGTGGTATCAAAATTCGGTGTTAACTTTTTAGGGAATACTGCATTCTTCATCAACACTTGATCACCCATCCTGATATCCACCTCCTCAAAGGTGCTTATGCTTCTGAATGCAGTCATTGTCTTTTTCTACCGAATCCGTGCATTCCCCCACTATGTCTTGCACATTCGGGATTTTGACACGGATCATTCTATTCAACATTAACTCTGAAGGGGTTGTTCTAGTAGTGCTATGAGGGGTGACCTTGTGCATTAACATAAAGTCCTGAATTTCCCGTTCAAAACTGTTTTTAGTTACATAAGAAATTTTTAGTCTTTTAACTAGAGATTTGTTCATGTTTTCTACCTCACCATTAGCCTGAGGACAATATGGTGGAGTCCTTTTTATCTGAGTGCCACTTATGTTGCAATACTGCTCAAACATTTAACTTACATATTGTTTGCCGTTGTCCGCTCGTAGATAGTTTGAAAACCCCAATCGACAAAATATTTCCTTCATGGCCCCGATAATGGTTTCCGAAGATATGGTCTGTTCCATGTACCTAGAAAAACAGTCTATAAAGACAAGAACATATTTCCCGTTTGGTAATGGATTCAGTAAATCGCTAGCTATGGAGTTCCAAGGGCTTGTCGGGAAGGGTGTTCTTTGCATTGGAGCTGAGCCCACAGGTTGTGACACCAGCATGCAGTCTTTCCAAGATTTGACAAAATTTTCAGCATCCCGATCAATGCGCGGCCACCACACCTTAACCCTTTACCGACGTTTCATCGCTGATTCGCCCGGATGACCTTCGTTAGCCAACTGCAGAACTCTATGACGGAGTGTTGTCGGGATGAGCAGACGTGTCCCACTCAGAAGGCTTTTCCCAAGCGTTGAAAGCTCATAACCAAACGGATAAAAGCTGTTTGATGTACAGGATTCCCAAGAGTTCGTGTCCAGGCAAGTCATTGCGTCGATGATTTCCACATCAAGGCCATTTTCATGGGAAATTTCCGAAATACTTCATGATACAGGAACTGTACATTCGATAGCCCGAAAGATATTATAATCATCCTTGCGCCAGGAAACATTTGTTGGTGGTAATTCGCACAAACCGGATAGAGCATCTGGAGATGTTGCCTTTACCAGCCTTATAGATGAATTTGAACTTAAATGCTTGCAGGCGTAAAAGCCATCTTTCAATCCGAGCTGGGGGTTTAGAGGATGGTTTGAAGATTGTCTCTAGAGGCTTGTGGTCCGTCACCAGTTCAAATTTAAGTCCTGCTAGGTAAAAGTAAAACTTTTCGTCATCCCAGACTAACGCCAAACATTCTTTTAAGGTTTGTGAGGACCGTTTATCAACGTCGGACAAACTTCGGCTAGCAAACGAGATTATGTTGCGTTCGTTGCCTTCCGTGAATTGCAGCAGTACCGCTCCCAGTGCAACTCGGCTGGCATCTGCGATCATCGGCGTTCTGTTACTGGGGTTGAAATATGACAGTCTTGGTATTTTGGCTAAACGCAGCCTTTTCTGTTTCCCCCCAATCAAATCTACAGTCTTTCTTCAGTAAACGTCTTAATGGCTCAGTGCGGTCAGCCAAATCTGGTATGAATTTGCCTACATAAGTGACCAGACCCAAGAAACTCCGGGCTTACTCTTTGTTTTTGGGGTCCCTTATCCAACAAGATATGCCCAAGGAATATGACTTTTTGCGTTTTCCAAACGCATTTTTGCTCATTCGAAAGAACGTTGTTTTCCTCCGGAATGGTCTTGATCTTCTTAACCGCATTATCATGATCACTTTCATTGATTACGAACATAATTATATCATCAATGTAATTCATTACATTGGGACATGGTGCTCCTCAAGTCTCCGTTGAAATATTCCGGGTGAGGAGTTGACTCCGAACATTAGCCTTAACGAAATAGGCCTCGAGGAGTTACAAACGGTGTTATACCCATACTGGATTTATCAAATTCTAACTGGTGGTATGAATTTTTGAGGTCAAGTCGGGAGAAGTATTTTGCACCCCTTAGCTTGGTCTTGAATGTTTCGGAAACTGGGAATGGAATGCTCTGTTGGCTAATCTTATGTCTATACATATTCGAACCTCCCCATTTTTTTTGAACGCTGATTCTTCTGCTATGGCGCCAGGCAACAAAAATGATACAGTTTGCAGTTGTTACCCGCCAAGATGTAATAGCTTGCTCCTCTTCCGAATCGGCGAACTGATCCCTTCAGCATCGACATATATTTCGGAAGCTCGTAGCCATTTCTCCCATACAACGCACAGCAGAGACTACTCAATATCCTCGCACTGAAAGGGCTTAATAACGTTCTCTCCCATTGTTTCTGGAGCAGCTGAAAACCAAACAAATATTGTTTTTATTATTACATAGTTGGCAAACTGACTCTGACTAATTCAGATCGTATTTACGCTATTTTTTTTTCGGTTCGTACTTTTAGTACCCTCCCTGACTATTGGTCAGATAAAACAATTGCTGTTTCGTTTATCATTGGCAAACTGCCTCTGACTAAGTCAGGTCGTGATAACACACGTCGGCCTGTACTTTGAATACTGCCCCTGACCTTTGTCAGATATTCGTCACATTTTATCAGAAATTTACAACTGTGTTGTTTATTCTGCTATTAATTTTTTTTTTTTTGTTTTCTTTTTTTTCGAGCTTTTCTTTTAGACGCACGCTTAAACCCTTGCAAACATGTGTGCTCTCATAGTGTTCACATATATTCGTGTGTGTGTGTGTGTGTGTGTGTTGAAATGCCTTAACTCACAGATGCGCTAATCTTTTCTATTTACGCAAACAATTCCTACCTCTTCCCACTCACCATCACATGCTCACTTATCCATCGATTCACATCCACGCAAGCACACACAAGTATACCAGTGATGCGCCGCCGAATGCGAATTCACCAAGGAGCGTGGGAAGCGAAAAGAGAAACGAAAAATAACGGAACTGCTGCAAGAAAAGACTGCATTTTTTTCCGTACACACAAATTTGCACAGAATTTTCTTCTTTTGATTTTTTTTTTTATATTTATTATTATTATTTTTTCTAAATTTAGTCTTTATATATTAATTAAAACTCGCATTTAGAAACAAACAACAAACCTTTATTAAAGAAATCTTTATCTTGTTACAAATATGCAGCCTACACTCGCTGACTGTCTGATGCCGACTGATTATCATCGGTGTTATCGATAATCGATGATTCTTGATTTCTTTGAGCGTCAGTGAAAGGGTCACTCTTAACTTTACCCCGCACCGGTTCCCATATCATCTACAGCTGACATGCATGTACCAGGGTGAAATTGTCGTTCAGCCGATGTTTCTACTTTCGGGTGTGTTATCATCTATAGCTTTACCAAAAATTAAGCTTAAGGTTAATGCCACACAGCATTACTCGTTACTAGTGTTGCCAGACGTCCCGTATTTCAGGCATTATTTTAAACGTCCTGGACACATTTTATCCCGTATTTAAACATTATTTGATTTACTGTTAAAAACCCATCTCAATTCGGTTGAAATGAAAACTGACAGACCTTATTCGTAGTAGTGTTTCTTCCCCATCTTTGGGACCTGTAAGACCACTTATTTACAGCTCGACCCGTTTCGCGTTTTATGTCAATCGTACAACCTATTTTTGATCTATTAAGTATAGTGATAGTATTAAATCTGTTCAAAAACAATTCTTCCTTTCTTGTAGTTTACACTGGGATCCTACCATCTACCTTCCATTCTACCAACGCCGTCTTTAGTTAATCCACCTCTCAAAACTATCTAGTCATCGGACGACTCTTGTTGTCAATTTCCCGCACAACCTTATTCTTGGTAGTGTTTCTTCCCCATCTTTGCTTGGAAACATTGCATGGTTTAGTAGTTATTTCACAAAAAAAAAAAAATAAAAGAAGTATGTATGTAAACGAATCAATCGAAAACGAATTTCGACAGTTCGACAATAATATCATAAATATTTGACATCACGATACGATGTCTCAGAAAGGAACATCCTCACCAATATGCTATTTTTAATTCAAAATCGCCAATAAATTTCGAGCATTTTCAAAAAACTACGGAACTTTTAAGTACCGATCAATATAACATAGACTCGTTATATGAAGAATTTCAAATGATCAAAAAAGCCTAGACATTGAAAAGTTTTTTAATGACAAAAGTATGAGTGCAATTGAGAAGTGGAAGAAAAAAATTGGATGGGTTCTCCAATAATGAAATTCCTAGGAATTTTCGAATTATAACATTTATATTGAGTATCCCAAGTTCCAACTGCTTTGTGGAAAGGATTTTTTCGCAGATGGCATTACAATGGATGTGCGCAACAAATACGACGGAGGTTATACGAATTAATTAATTAAATAATTATTGACCATTTTCAGCTATGACTATAACTGCACTAAATTTTACAAATATGTAAATCAAACATAGGGCGCGTTCAGCAGAACCAATCGCTAACTTTTTCCGATTCCAAACCAGAAGGCTGTAGAAAATTAAGAAATTCTGTTGGGAAATGAACAGCCTCTTTCAGATCAATACCATTGTCTACAGAGTAGTATGTTTCAGTGTGTCAGTCCATTGATCTGACAGAATTAAATGATTTACTTTACCTATTTGATCGTTGGTAGGTGACATTTTTTCCTTATATTGCAAGTAAACAAATGTTTTCTTTACCTTATAGGATGGCTTAAATGATAATAATAATTACTTTAATTTAATTCTAAAATCACATTTGTGTTGAATATAACATTTAACAATTGCAATTTGAAGCACATAGCATACATCCCTTTTTACTCTTTCCTTTGTACACATTCGTCATCTGTTATTCTTACATATAAAAAGTAATCTGTTTGTTTATTATAAGTTATTACTTTTGTTATTATTACTCTGTTTTTACAATAAAGAGGTTATAAAAACCAATAGGTTATGGGACCAGATTTTAAAAAAGAAAAGTAAAAGCATTATTAAAGAAAAATAATTCATTGGCACAATGGCGGAGTACAAGTCAAAGGTCGAAAAAATGAATAATTCGAATTTACAAATGTGGAAATTCAAAGTTGAATTGTTATTAAAAAAAGGAGAATTTATGGACGGCAATAACTATAGAAGTACCACAAGAAACAGCGGCAAATGCAACAGCGGCTCAACGAGCAGAATACGATTTATTAAAGTCTGATTGGTGTCGGAAAGATGAAGAGGCATTTGCGATCATTGGCTTATCACTTGAAGATGATCAAATCATGCATATTCGGAATGAACCAACTAAAGCGGGTGCTTGGAATAAACTGAAGCTATACCACCAAAAGGCCACACTTAGCAACAAGGTACACCTGATGCGAGGAGTTTGTTCATTAAAAATGGCTGAAAATGCTGATATTACGGGACATATCAACCGAATGCAAAATTTGTTTGTAAAGCTTAAGAACATCACCGATGAGGAAATATCCGCACAATGGAATGTGGCAATGCTATTGAGCAGTTTGCCAGAAAGTTATGACACATTAATAACAGCTCTTGAGGCACGTAATGCAGATGATTTAACTTTTGCATTTGTACAGCAGAAGTTGTTTGCAGAATATGAACGGCGTGTAAATTCAAATGGTTCAGAAATGAAAGAAAAGGTTTTGAAATTTGTTCACAAAAGTGGTGGGAGTAATAGCAGCAGTCATATTGGTAGAAATTCGGGACTAGAATGCTATTTCTGTAAAATGCCAAATCATGTTAAAAGAGATTGTCTGGAATATAAACAGTGGAAAGCAAAACAAGAAAAGAAGGAAAAGAGATCAACAATTACAAAAAGTGATGACAAATCGACCGTGACAAAGGATTTTACATTTTTTGCTGGACAATTAAAGGATGGATGGTTACTCGATTCGGGTGCAACTCGACACGTTGTAAATAATAAAAAGTTTTTTCGTCGCTTGATGAATCATACAAAGGAATGATTGAGGTTGGAAATGGCGAACACGTAACTGTCACCGGTATTGGAAGCGGTAAATTAAAATTTCTCAATCAAAATGGTACAGTTCATGAAGCATTGGCCAAAGAGGTATTATTTGCTCAAAGTATGGTTGGAAATATGTTATCGATTGGAAAACTAACTGACAACAATTTGGAAGTTTGGAAATTTGATCGGAGATCGTGTTGAGAATTTATATAAGTTACGTATACCAGGCAAAGTAAATGCAGCAATAAATGGTCACAATTATAACTGTATTCATACATGGCATCGGATTTTTGGTCATCGTGATCCGGAAGCAATAAATTCCCATGTACCATTCTTTTGAAGAGATTTCATCTCCTCCTTCATTGCTTCAATCCACATGTCCTTTTGCTTACTTGTGGATTGAAGCAAAGGGAATTCCACCACGACAACTGATTGATGAAATGCATTTAGTACAAGATATACAAGAGCCAAAAACTTATCAAGTAAGCAAAAGGACATAACGATGCCTCTTTATAAGTTTTTGGCTCTTGTATATCTCGTACTAAATCCATTTCATCAATCAGTTGTCGTGGTGGAATTCCCTTTGCTTCAATCCACAAGTAAGCAAAAGGACATGTGGATTGAAGCAATGAAGGAGGAGATGAAATCTCTTCAAAAGAATGGTACATGGGAATTGGTAAAGTTGCCGAAAGAAAGGAAAGCAATAGGATGCAAGTGGGTATATAGTGTTCAACGCTACAAAGCTAGACTTGTCGCTCAGGGATTTTCACAAAAATTCGGAACTGACTACAATGAAGTCTTTGCACCAGTTGTTAGTTAAGCATTTAGATGCCAAAAAGGCATTTTTGAATGGTGCACTTAATGAAACAATTTATATGCGGCAACCTATAGGTTTAAATTATACGGATGCAAATAAAGTATGTTTGCTAAAAAAGAGCATATATGGACTTAAACAGGGGGCAAGAGCGTGGAATGAAGTGATTCATAAAGTCTTAGTAGACGACGGCTTTATTCATTGCAAATCTGACCAATGTTTGTATTTTAAAAGGGTCAATGGTGCATGGTGTTATATATTAATTTATGTGGATGACATAATTGTTGCGTGTAAAGCAGAATGTGATGTAAATTACATTGAAGGCGTACTTTCGAAGAAGTTTAAAATCGAAAATTTGGGCGATATCAAACATTTCTTGGTTATCGAAGTGACACGCAATGATGATGGAATTTTTGAATTGAGCCAGTCGAAGTATATCGAACAAATTGCTTGTGATTAGGGATTAAGTGATGCGACGGGTTCAATTACAGCAATGGAACTTGGCTATTATGGTTCATCGACAGTACCATCAAATCGATTAATTACTAATGAAAAATATCAAAGGTTAATTAGATGCTTATTATACATTTCATTAAATACGCGTCCAGACATTACAGGAAGTGTTAGTATTCTTCCACAAAAGACAACACATCCATCTCAAATAGATTGGAACCAGTTAAAAAGAGTTGTAAGATATTTAAAAGCAACATCGCAACTAAAGTTGAAATTAGGAAATAAATCAAAGAATTGTGGCGGATTAATTGGGTACGCAGACGCAAATTGGGCCGAAGACCGCACATCACGTAAGGCAAATAGTGGTTATGTGTTCTTTTACAATGGAAGCTTGATCAGCTGGTCATGTCGTAAACAAAACTGCGTATCATTGTCAACTGCTGAAGCAGAATTCATCGCGTTATCGGATGCATGTCAGAGGCAGCATGGCTTAAGAAATTACTGAATGACATACATCAGGAAATATCAACACCGATCATGATATATGAAGACAACAAAAGTTGTTTCAAAATTATTAAAGAGAAGAAATTTTCAAATCGGACCAAGCGCATCGACACGAATGTTCATTTCGTTAAAGATTATGTTGATAAGAAAATCGTGGAATGCAATTATTGCCCGACAGAAGAAATGATTGCTGATTTATTCACGAAACCATTGTCGGGTATAAAGCATGTTAAATTAAGGGAAATGTGTAAATTAAATTGATTGTTTAAATGAGGAGGAGTGTTGAATATAACATTTAACAATTGCAATTTGAAGCACATAGCATACATCCCTTTTTACTCTTTCCTTTGTACACATTCGTCATCTGTTATTCTTACATATAAAAAGTAATCTGTTTGTTCTATTATAAGTTATTACTTTTGTTATTATTACTCTGTTTTTTCAATAAAGAGGTTATAAAAACCAACAATTTGAAGAAACTTGGCTGTGTAAAGAATGAAAAGCTGCAATATTGTAGTAGCAGTAAATACTTTTTTCATAAATTATAACACTATTACAACTACATTAATTTTATAAGCGAACAAAACGGGACTCGTCCGCAAAGCCAACCTGTGAAATTATCAAAATACAGTATTGGTAAATGGGGAAAGAACTACTTTTTGAACTGTTTTGTGAACCAAAACGAGCTGTTTGATGTTGTAGTGAAATACAAAATGTTTTGGTGAATGTCAAACTTAGTGTTGCTGTCTTTAGTGAATGACAAATATGGATAATTAATGATAATAATCATAATTACTTTTATTATTGAATCAATTATTTATGTACATGCAAACTTTTCTAAGGAAATTCTTTAATTAACAGTGAAAACCGTATCAAAATACGTTGCGTGGTTTAGAAGTAATAAGAAAAGTTTTTTTTTACTTTGGGGTGACATTGTATATCCTTTGCTGCATCAATGTGCATTTGTAAATAATTATTCCCGATAATAATTTCGTCCATTGAATTGCCGAAATATGTGCTCCATCGCATTTATTTTCTCCATCATATGAATTGATGGTTTCGTAAGACCGCCTTCGCTCAGTTGATCAACCCAAGTGAAAGTTGACTTATCAACACTTAGATCGTTTGAGTCCAGACAGGCTCTTAATCTGTGGCAAATATATCCAGCGGAATTTTCCAGTGCATCGGACTCCAAGTCGTCCATGTCATCTGGCTCTTGAGGTACTTCTGGAGGCCCTTTAATGTTTGCCAACATCATTGCTGTTTGTATAAAAAATTTTATATAAAATATGTAAATAAAGAATTTAAAATAATGAGAATAATTCTTAATTACCTGTCATAGACGCTGTTGGTACTGATAAATCCTCAGTGGTATCCTCTAAAGTATTTCCTTCTGATGATAAAATGCCGCTATTGTGACCCAGAAGGTGATTACGTAGTCATCTCTGAAGGGATATTCACAGACTCTCCAATATCTACTCAATAGATCAATTCTACCAAAAAATTGAAGCCATTGATCCCTCAGTTCTTTGTTGGTTGGAAAGTTAAATAAAGTGATGGATTTTTCGTCTACCAAAGTCCTTTTATTATTGCAACTTTTCACTTCACACTGTATTTTTATTAGTTTGTTTAATAATGAAATAATGTAGTCTGAATTCTGAAAATAATTTAAATCCACACAATCAGCTGATCAGTGCGCAAAACAAAGGACTCATAGCACTGCTTTTTCAATTATCAATCAATCAAATTATGTTCAACACTAAATGCATTATTTCAGCGTTCTATGCACTGATATGCGAATGACGTCAAAAATTGAGAACGACACATAACTGTAAACTAATGGCGCCACCTCTATTTCTTACACCATGTATCGAAACTAAGTTAGGCAATTGATTCAACATGTACAAGAAATCTCGATGTATCCTGTATGCCACTTGTGGCATCCCATTTTAGTGCCTCCAAAATTTCCTCAACGACTTTTGCAACATGTGGTCATGTGTTTTCGTGAAGCAAATCGCTTTGTCGTGTCTTTTGGCATATTGGGTGCGTTTGATCTTCAATGCTCGGCTCAATTGCATCAATTTGTGTTTGTAATGATCCCCAGTGATGGTTTCAAAAAACAGCGCTTTCCGCAAATTGCGTTTGTCGGTACAAAAGCTTACATGTTTATGTTAGAACAAAGAAAGTTTATTGTTTACACTTCAGCGAAATGATATTGTGTTTTGTTGTTCGTTTACGGAGAACATTTGCGAGATCATAGCGATCCGTTTTCAATGCCGGACAATATTTTTGAGAACAATTATCGTTTCTCAAAACTGTGCCATCAATTGATACATGTATTAAAGACGCATGATAATAGAAACTATCATTTGAGTTTAAATTCATGATGGCTTTAATTTCTCTGCACATGGTTCAAACCAAATTTTAAAAAATATTAAGTGAAGCATTGGCAAAATTTTATGCGAATGCCACCTTTTCCAGTCTCCTGTAAGGCCAAATTGGGAGAAAAATCCGATCTTCTCGCATTCTTTAGTCTTCTAAAATCGCAATATTAGAGGCCAAATTCCAGCGCCTAATTTTTTCCAGCTTGTACTGCTGGATGTTCTTTGCAAAATATCACATAACACTGCAGCTGCTCCTATGTTGTGCGATCAAGTGTACTTTTCCTAAAAAATATTCAAAACGATTTGTAAATCATTTTATAAATAATAATAATTACAATTACCTACTTCAGAGTGTTTTTCTTTTTCATTTTTGCATAGTAAAGAATAAGCATTTTAAATAACAATGTAGAGTTGCCAACTTAGCGGTAAAGTCAGTTTCAGATCAAAGATTATAATCAGAATTACTTGGAAAATCCCCTAAACAAAGCCAATTTCCATTCTTTGTATTGTTGTATATTTATAAATTATTAATATTACTATTGACATAAGTTCCTGCTATACTCGTATTTGACATTTGATTAATTTTAAAATATGTCTCTAAGATTTATATGTAAAGTAAAAAACTGTATCTCCAAAAATACGCCACCTAGCAGGTCCAAATGTAGCTTATAACCACCAACTTGACCCAATAAGTACAACAAAAAAAATGTCTTCAAAATCGGTCCCGTTCTCGAGTTTGGCGCTTACGGAATTGAATTTATTAATTTATCGATTTTATCGATTCATTGACATCTTTTAAGAGTACGCAGGTTGTTGAGCGAGGTTTTATGCCTACATTTAAAATTCAGGGCCAAGTATATCATTTAGCAGGAAGCTAAACACAAGCATCAGCGAGGTGTAACAGTGTCGCACAACCAATGGATCAAAGTTTGGTAAGACTTTGACAAGATTTGTTACATTCCCATAACAGCTACGTACAGTCTTTCAAAACTGCTATTGAGAGCGTACCGCCAGGAACACCCGACTTTAATATCGTAATCCATGCAAATAAAGTGCCTGCTGGAGAACACATCGGCCGTTATAATGCCCCATCTACGAGTGAAGTTGCAGTTGTGATAGCCGGACAACAATTTGATAAACGAGATATTGTATTGCACAATTGTGACAACAACTTGCACAGAATATCCGAATTGCACCGATCTTATGACAGCTTGCAGTATCCTTTGATGCTATGTCGGGGAGAAGACGGATATACTATAAATATTACTCAAGTTGATCCAGTTAGTGGAACACCTCTACATAAAACAGTTTCATGCATGAACTACTATTGTTATCGAATAATGAGAAGGCATGTAAATTTTAACCTCTTACTGAGGTATGGAATGTTAACGAACCAATACTTAGTCGATCAGTATGCGAAAATTGAATCGGAGCGATTAGCTTACATCCGAAACAATCAAACTAAATTGAGAGCAGAAAACTACGTTCATCTTCAGGATGCTTTACAGTCGAATGAGCACAGCAACGAAATTGGACAATTAGTGATACTGCCTTCATCATTCACTGGTGGGCCTCGATATTTACATGAAAAATCACAAGATGCCATGGCTTACGTGAAACATTACGGTAAACCTGATCTTTTTATAACTGCAACATGTAACCCGAACTGGGCAGAAATCAAAGAAAATAATTACTTCAATTTAAATCCACAAGACAGATATGACATGATAGTGAACAGAGTATTCCACTTAAAAGTGCAGAAACTACTATTTCTCATAAACAATGCTCACATATTTGGTCCAGTTCGATGCCACATGTACATTATAGAATGGCAGAAACGTGGTTTGCCACATGCTCATCTGCTGGTATGGTTAATGAATAAAATTAGACCGGATCAAATTGATAGCGTCATTTCGGCGGAGTTACCAAATGAATAAATTGATCCAACCCTGTGCGAAATTGTAAAAAAACAAATGGTACATGGCCCTTGCGGATCTTTCAATCAGTACCAAAAAATTTCCGAAATCATTCCAAAGCCAAACATCTACCAATGACGACGGATATCCTAAATATCGTCGACGTCTGCCTGAAGAGGATGGGCAAACTACCACTGTGCGAAACCACAAAATTGATAACCGCTGGATCGTTCCCTTATAGCTCATTGCTTTTAAAAATTTTCGACGCTCATATCAACGTAGAGATGTGCAGTTCTATTAAATCAATACAATATGTTACAAAATAACCGATCAAGCTACATTTTGCATACAATCGCCAAATGAGGTAGACAAATATCAATCTGGTCGTTATATCAGTAGCTCGGAAGCAGTCTGGAGGATTTTATCATTCGACATACATAACCGAGCGCCCACAATTACCCATCTCGCCGTTCATTTAGAAAATAGCCAAAGAGTTTATTTTACTGAAGACAACATTACCGATGTTGTTACAAATCCGCGGGATACAACGTTAACAGCCTTTTTTAAATTATGTGCTCAAGATAATTTCGCAAAAACCTTGACTTATGACAAAGTTCCAAGCTTTTATACATGGAATAAGACTGCTAAAACCTTCCAACGTAGAAAACAAGGGGCTCCAGTCGAAGGGTTTCCGGAAGTAAAAAAAATAAATGCGCTGGGGAGGGTTTATGTAGGTCATCCCAACAACAGCGAATTTTTCTATTTGAGAATGTTACTTTATATAGTAAAAGGTCCATCATCTTTCGCACAGCTCAGGACTATACAAGGCGTAACTTATAATACGTATCAAGCAGCGGGCAAAGAGATGGGTCTCTTAGAAGATAACTCCCATTGGGATAATACAATTTCGGAAGCTGCTATTTGCTGTTCAGCGAGGTCATTGAGGTATTTGTTTGCCATTATTGTAGCATTTTGCCAAATGGGCGA
The DNA here is from genome assembly GCA_037043315.1 of Amiota communis. Lineage (NCBI taxonomy): Eukaryota > Metazoa > Arthropoda > Insecta > Diptera > Drosophilidae > Amiota > Amiota communis. The sequence continues at coordinate 15,395 of JBAMAV010000391.1, forward strand.
CTCTCTATTTCTCTGGAATAAGTATCAAGAAAAGAAGAGAGATAATGTCAGATGTCCAATATGATGACAATATTTTTAACGAAGCTTTGTTAGAATTAAACAAAGTAGTAGAAGTTCTTTCGGGTAAATCTATTAAAGATTTTGGACTGCCGATGCCTACAAATATAGCGAACTCGAATTTAAATAGTGAATACACAAGAGAAACATCCTATGATCAACCTACACTGTTACAAATTATAGCTCAGAAAGAACAACGCATGAACATCGATCAAAAAAAAGTATACGATGCGTTATTAATATCGATTGATAGGAACGAAGGAAAAATATTTTTCCTTGATGCTCCTGGAGTTACCGGAAAAACATTTCTAATTAACTTGCTCTTAGCCAAAGTAAGATCTATTGGTAAAATTGCAATAGCTGTTGCTTCATCCGGAATTGCAGCTACACTTTTAGAAGGAGGCCGATCCGCACACGCAACGTTTTAACTTCCTCTTAAAATTCCTACTGAAAAAACTAGCAGTGTATGTAGTATTTCCAAACAAAGCAATACTGGAAAATTGATGCGCAACTGTTCATTAATTGTTTGGGACGAAGCTACAATGTCAAACAAGTCTTCTGTTGAAGCATTAGATAGTACATTGCGCGATTTGCGCAGCACAAACTCAGCTATGGGTGGGTGCACAATATTATTCTCAGGTGATTTTCGCCAAATTTTACCGGTTGTCACAAGAGGGACACGTGCTGATGAAATAAACGCTTCATTGAAAAGATCATACCTGTGGTCGCATGTGAATATATTAGAACTCAAAACAAATATGAGAGTTTCGTTGCCTACACATGAAAACCGGAATTTTGAAGAGTTTTTGCTCAAAATAGGAAATGGACAGATGCCACAAGACAATGGAAGAATTAATCTTGAGAATGAAAACATTTGCGTTTTGGTAAATGATCTTCAAGAATTGGTAGAAAAGGTTTATCCCAAAATTGATAACATAAGTTCTAAGACAACATCTTGGTTAAAGGAGAGAGCTATTTTGTCACCTACCAACGATCAAATAGGTAAAGTAAATGATTTAATTCTGTCAAAGATCAATGGACTGACTCAAACATACTACTCTGTAGACAATGCTATTGATCTGGAAGAGGCTTTTCATTTCACAACAGAATTTCTTAATTCTCTACAGCCTTCTGGTTTGCCCCCACATAAATTAGTTTTAAAAGTAGGGTGTCCCATTATTTTATTACGGAACATTAATCCACCAAAATTGTGCAATGGTACACGTTTACAGATAAAATCATAAAAAAACTACATAATAGAGTGTACAATACTGACCGGATGTGGAACTGGAGAAGTCGTTTAAATTCCCCGGATTCCATTAATACTGGATCTACCTTTCCAGTTTAGAAGATTGCAGTTTCCTATAAAATTGTCATTTTCTATGACGATTAACAAATCACAAGGTCAAACATTCAACGTTGTGGGATTAGACCTGAGCATTGAGTGTTTTTCCCATGGACAGTTATATGTAGCTCTCTCGCGCGTCACTTCAAGACAAAATCTGTTCGTATTGTGCAATGACAAGAAAGCTGTAAATATTGTATACAAAGACATATTGTAAACAAAATTTTGTTAAAAAAATAATTAATAAAATTTTTTGCTATGAATACCAAAGCGATATTTTTTAAATTGCACCCGTGCAAAGCAGGGCGGGTTGCTAGTAAAGTATAAGAATCAATAATTAAATAAGAATAAGAACATAAAATACGTGTTTTTCAATTGTCCCGGGGAAAAATTTGTAATCACGTTTTTTTATACCAAATTGAGCATTTGTCCCTTACAGGATGAAAAATAATCTGGCAACCCTAGTGCACAGTCAATGTGAGCTTATTGTAACCGAGTTTGTTTATTGGTGAAGAATTACCATATGCAAAATAAATAATGTGACAACTCATCTGTTTACGATGTCCTTGTCTTTGTTTACAAAATCACATTTGCCTTATGTATTAAATGTAATGTGGCTTACCCATTTTTTTTTTTAAACCACAATGTATAGGAAATGAGAGTGAGGGAGAACTAAGAGCCACACGTAGTGGTCATCGTTATTAAATTATCATTGTTTCATTGTTGTTTAACCTTGAACAAGATTAGTTGAGTTTGTTAGTTTCCGTTATGTTGAGTTATCTACACAGCTGCAGCTGCGCCTAGGAATTTGTGGTGACGTGCGCAATTGAGTGAATTGGTGTCGTGCGCAAAACGTATTTGAGCTTAGAGTTTTCTGTGGGTATACATTTGAGTGAATTGGTGTCGTGCGCAAATGTGATTGCAGCAAGAATGTGTGGTGTCGTGCGCACTAGGATTTATATAAATAGTAGGTAGTTAGAGTGAGGAAGTGAGTCGTCGTTAAACGATTGAGTAAAGCAGTCATGGTCAGAAGGGATCTGTTCGATTCGCCATTAAACACTCCAAAGGAACAGTGCAAGTTATATAATTAACTACATATATGAAAATGTAAAATAAGTGAATAAAGACATATATAACAATGTAAATAAGTAAATAAAGACATTTATGAAAATGTAAACTAAATATATAAAATATAACAATATACTGCATATAAGAAAATGTAAAAATCATTATAATTAAATATATAATTAAAGAAATTAACAAAAAAGACTACATGTATATAATAAAATATATATGTGTAAAGCATATCTTGTTTTTTCCCGACTGTTTAATAATGTTTTACAATGACTGTTTAGAATACAAAACGTAGGGGGCAAGGTTCTGTGTAAACGAGCAAGGAGCTTAGTGCTCAAGACTGTCCATACGTGGTGAAGAGCCACATCCTGCTAGAGGTGTCCCTGCTGTTGATTGAATATGGCGGATCTAGAGAGGTTAACTCGATAAAGCCCGCAATCCCGGATGTCTAACAACCGTGCCCATGGGATGAATGGCACTGCGTGAAAGTGTCTTATAACGGTTAACTCCGGATACCTGGCGACCTCCGGTTTAAATTTTAGCCTTGCCGGGGTACATGGGGCTATGCCTCGGTGGACCTACTCTCCCCAACACTCGTGGGACCAAACATGAATTTAAATACCAAAAACACAAAAACATTTTTTACAAAACAAAACGAAATGAAGCTCGGGACGAGCTCTGAGAACGAGCTACTGACCTGGTGCTTCAGGATGAAGCCACCAGTACACCAAGAGACCTCCAGATTCTGAAAGTCGTGCAGATTAATCTTAAGCATTCTAAGAAAACCTCGGATAATCTTGCCGTCTTCCTAACCCTTGAGGCACTGACATTCTAGGGCTCAAAAACAAAAGGTATTTTAGTTAAAAACATTATCAATGCTTTCCTTTGTCCTCAATTCTTCACAGGTGATTTGACAGCGGTGAAAGTCGAAGTGGCAGATAAAAAAGGCATGCTGGTAGCATCCGTCTACATGGCGCACAACAGGGATGCGGCTCCGGACTAGGTTGTGCAGTTGTCTGCCAGTGCAACATCCACCAACACTACGCTAATCCTGGGATGCGACGCCAATGCACGCCTTACGCTATGGGGAAGCACCGAGGATAACGAAAGGGGTGAGTCGCTTTTTAATTTTATTAGTAGATCCAGTCTGTTAGTTTGCAATAGAGGAAATACTCCAACCTTCACATTCCCTAGTACAGAAGGCTTTCCAGGGTGGGAAGAGGTACTAAATTTAACTCTTCTGTCCGAAAATTCAGAGGTTCAGGTTGAAAACTGGAGAGTGTCCAACAAAAGATCTTTCTCGCATCACAGTTGGATACTCTACAATTTGAATTTGAAGACAACGGATTCTGTTCCATTTAGAAACCCACGCAATATAAAATGGGATGTTTTTACAAGGGTAGCTAAATCGAAACTGAATACCTTTACATGCTCAAACATTCACTCCAGGGACGAAATTGAAAGGAGGGTTAAATATTTTGAGGAAGCTTTCGGCAAAGCGTACAACATATCCTGTCCAATGAGAAGGAGCCAATAAAGTTTCCCACAGTGGTGGAACGAAGAGCTCACGAAACTCAGAGAGAAAACGAGAAAGCTCTTCAATCAGTGTTACATGGATAACAACTGGCAAGTCTACAAAGACTGTCTCAAGACTTACAAAAAACCCATCAGGAACGCCAAAAATAATGGTTGGAAGGAATTTTGTGAGTTGATCGAGTCTACTTCTGTCTCAGCAAGATAAGGAAAGGTTCTGAATAAGGAACGAGTAAATCCCTCTTTCTTGAAAACGGAAATGGAACATGGACGGAATCATCTGCTGAGACACTTGACCTCCTACTCAAAACACATTTCCCCGACTGCAAAGATGCGACAACTGATTCGGAAGTACCCGTACGGTTACGGCAAACTTCACGAGACTTTGATTCGATCTTCACAGAGGACAAAATCACGCACTCAATCAATACGTTTTCGCCCTATAAATCGCCTGGCATGGACGGAATTCTTCCGATAATGCTACAGAAGCTACGGAACAAGGTAGTTCCGTGGCTAAGGTCGATTTTTAGGGCATGTATTCGTCTAAACCACATACCAATGAGTTGGAGAAGAGTCAAGGTAGTCTTCATACCAAAGGCTGGGAAAATTAGTCATGAGTCCGCAAAAGATTTCAGGCCAATCAGCCTAACATCGTTCTTCTTGAAGACGATGGAAAGGGTATTGGAGCTCCATCTTCGATCCATTATTGATAAATTTCCCATCTCGACTTGCCAACACGCATACCTCAAGCATAAATCCACGGAAACGGCTCTACATGAGGTTGTCCGCACGGCAGAGAGGGCGATTTACTATAAACAATTCTCTCTCGCAGCATTCTTAGATATAGAATGTGGCCTAAACGTTAACCCAAGCAAGACAGAACTGATGCTTTTCACAACGAAAACCAAAATACCGACTTTTCCCCTTCCTCTTCTGAGCGGACAACAGCTTCATCTTTCCAACAAGGCCAAGTACATGGGAGTTATGCTGGACGAAAACTCAATTAGAAATCCAATATAGAGCTACGGGCTAGGAGAGCCTCTGTGGCCTCTTACTCTTGCAGAAGATTGCTTGGTAAGAGATGGGGCCTACGCCCTAAAATAACAGCATGGATGTACACAGCGATAGTACGTCCGATTCTTACATACGGGGCAGTTGTTTGGTGGCCAGCTCTAGGAAAGAGTTACTTAGTGCACAAACTTAGCAGAGTGCAGAGGTCAGCATGTGTAGGAATCATAGGAGCCATGCGCACGTGCCCCACGGCAGCACTGAATGTACTGCTATATCTTCTCCCAATTGACCTCCATATCAAAAACATTGTCTGCAACAGCGCGGTAATGTTAAAAGAAACCAGCTGCTGGGCAGAACGACATAGTAAAATACTAGGAGTGGTTAATAATACTATCTTCAAGAAAACGACAGACTATATAGTGGCGCACAATAGCTTTGAGAGCGACTTCAAGCAAAATTTCCTACCAGGATGGAATAGAAAGAGAACAGTTTTCAGAGTGATTTTGACATTTCAATCTTAACGGATGGGTCGATGATGGAATGCGGTATAGGAGCAGATGTGCACTCACCACAAATAAGCTTAGACCACTCTTTCCGGCTACCGGACGAGGCCACAGTTCTTCAGGCGGAGTTCCTTGCCATTAGGGAAGCATGTCGACTGGCCAGAAATAACGTACCAGAAGGTCGTAAGATAGCTATCTTCGTTGTAAGTCAGGCGGCACTCAAAGCACTGCAATCCACCACTGTGAAGTCAAAGCTCGTTAAGGAATGCAGTTCGACGATGAGCGAGCTAAGGCGTCAAGCTGATATCACTCTCTTATGGGTTCCCGGCCAAAAGAACATAGAGGGGAATGAGAAGGCTGACGAATTGGCTCGTTCTGGTGCTTCTCTTGATGTATCGTTGGCGGAACAGGTCTCGATTCCCCTGGCGGTCGTCAAGAGGAGTAACTTTTGTTTTTCCTCCAGCTGGCTAACAAACTGTGGAAAGATCTTGAATCTTGCAGAGCGGCACGTGCTACCTGGCCTTGTTACAACGAAAATAGGTCTTTTAGGCTTATTAAGTCACTGATGTGTAGGGATTCACACGGAGAGACTGGGTATTCCGTTTAGAAGCCATTGTAGGAACTGCGGAAACGAAGAGGAAGAGGAGTCACTCACCCACTTTCTATGTCAATGCCCAGCCTTGGCAAACTAGAAATAAGTTTGTGGGCAAATACTTCATCGACAATCTCTCGGACTGTTCAGTGACATCATACCCGGGTGATTTACTCAAATACCTAAATTCGACAGGTTGGATTTAGTAATACTGATTGCGTTCGGCGAGGAAGTGGTATCAAAACGGCACTCTAGTGCTAATTGTGGCTCGTAGTGGACTATACGAGCCAGCCACGAAAACCAACCAACCATACAAAACGTAAAAACATTTAAAAAATGAAAATACAGCAAAATAATTATACACATGGCTGCATTTGAAAAGTTTTTGCTAAAGTGCTTGAAGCAAAAAATCAAAACAGAGCAAGTCATGAAGTAACATTACGAGAAATTGAACCAAGTACAGCGAGTGCCGTTAAACATTTTCCAATTTATTTTTTTATTATTTTTTATTTTTCAATTTTTTTTTTTTTTTTTTTGTATCTATATACTAGCGTACCTGGCGTTTTGCTGCGTAGCTAAACATCCCGACGTGATGTTAGTGCGTAACAGTGATGCCATTTTAGCATTTTTCCGGACAAATCTGTCCTTTTTTCACTGACCTATCCGGAAAAAAGTGTCAAGCATCCCCTATCCGGAAATCTATCCTTTTTTAGTTTTAATGTATTATTTAATAGATGAGAAAACCAATCGGAATATGGAGTTAAACACAGCAGAAGATATTGATGATGGGGTAGAAATATTTAGACGAATTCTTCATGAAGCTGCGTATTTCACCACTTCGAGTCAGCTGCCTTGTCCTCCCAGTCAACCTCTTGCTCTTTTAAAACCAGAGATTGTTTAGCTGGTAAGGTACAAACGCAGTCTACGCCGACGCTTTCTACGTAGCCGAAATGAACGTGACATGATTGCTTGGAGAAGGACTTCGAAAGAGCTAAAAGAGAAGCTTGCGGTGGCTAGAGCTACGCTCTTCGACAATCTCCTTCTCAATGCGGATCCAAATAAAGAAGTGTGATTCAATCTATGGCGAGCAACTAAATGTGTCAAGCAACAGCCACACAGACACGCTCCAGTACGTGATAGTTCCAACCAGTGGTGTCGAACTGAAAAGCAGAGTCGTTTGCTGAGAATTGGAAAGCCGTTTCTCAAAACTGCAACTCGCCGACGTCATGGATGAGAATGAAACCGCTGATGCCTTATACAATAACAATTAGACACGTCCCTACCAAACGAATGCTATTCTTGGTGTTGCTCAATCCAATTCAATTCGATGCTCAGGATCTGTCACTTCCCCTCCTGATCCCGAAACCGGGAAAACCAGAGAATATTGTTATTTCGTATAGACCCATAAGCCTTCTTCCAATGTTGGAAGAAAGAATATTTTTGAGTAAAGTGTTGGAAGTGCGAAGGATCCAATGTGTCATATCAAACCATCAATTCATTTTCAGAGCTCAGCACGATACTCCTGAACAACTTCACAGAGTCGTACATCATATTATAACTGCATTTGAAACGAAGCAATACTGCTCGGCTGTCTTTTTGTATGTCATGCAAGCCTTCGACAGGGTTTGTTTAAGCGGGTTACTTCATAAGTAAAATACTTCCAGGAAAGCAATTTCTGATGTTTAAGAGCTTTTTGGCAGACAGAGCTTTTTTTGTCAGAGTCCGCGACACTGACTCCAACATACGGCGTAACAATGCTGGAGTATCTCAAGGCAGTGTTCTCTCTCCAGTCCTTTACTCTCTATTCACTGCCAATGCCGGATAATGACAACATTCTGATCGGTACCTATGCAGATGACACTGCCATTCTTGCAAATTCATCATCTCCCGTTAATTCTGCTGAACTGGTCCAACGATATATGCAGAAATTTAACGCCTGGACCATGCGTTGGAACATTGGCATAAATGTCTCCAAATCAGCAAACTGTACATTTACATTAAGGCACGATGTTTGTCCTGTTATTAATCTTAACTCTTGCATCATACCACAGGTTGACCAAGTTCGATACATTGGTCTGATCCTGGACAAGCGGTTAACTTGGCGCGCCTATGTAAAATATATCTCTGCGTGTTGCATACAGACAAGTAGTGGCTCCCGTCTGGATATATGGCATCCAAATCTGAGGGACGACTGGTCCATACAACGTTAGAAAAATTCAAGCAATGCTAAATAAAGCATTGTAACGTATAACAGGCGCTCCATGGTTCATCAGAAAATCAACCTCACATCGTGACTTGAAAAAGCTAACGGTACTTGAGCAAATCAATTTCTTCAGCAGCCGTTATAAGGATCGACTGCTCCAACACCCTAATCCCCTTAGCAAGGGCCCTAATACACAACAGAGCTCCACGATGAAATGATACTAATGTTTAAAAACCTTCTGGTTGATTTGCCGTTAAAAAATAAACGAAAAAAAAAAATTATATTTATAAATTATTTATTTATCTAATAAATTTTTGTTCTCTGCATCCCTGAATAAACTAACGCTTAGGATAAGGCCACGCATTGAGCGATTAGCTACTGAGGGAATGAGCGATGAAACTACTTTGTAGTGGCCACGAAGCTGTTGACCGAAGAACGAATTTCGTTACGTCGCTCTGTAATTGAATTCGTTTTAATTTTTATGCATCGCTCAGAGTCCAAAGCAATGAATACAATGTATTTACGATAACGATATGTAAAATAAAAATTGTGCGTTATTATAATATTTTGTGTGCGGTTGCGTGAACACCCTTACTAAATTTATAAAGACTAGAAAAATTGGTCAAAAAAGAGAGCGCTCTCAATTTTTTATAAATCCGGCGAATTTGTTCTATTTAACTTAATAAAAAAAAAAATTTCCAGGATTATGAAAAATTGAGAGCGGTTTCTTTTTTGAACAATTTATCGAGTCTTCATTCTCTTTGTTTGTATGTACTCTTATAAATTGGAACAGATCTATTTAATAGTGGTGGAAGACGGGAGTTGGGGTTCTTTTATAAAGAACTGTAATTAAAGCGAAAGTATGACTAAAGTTTTAGTGTTGTTCTGTCCACCTATTAATTCTGTGTGGAGAAATTAACGAGCTAAAGGCATTTTCACAACTAAACAACTCAAGCGAAGTCGCTTAAGTTGTGGCCACATCACTCAGAGCGATCGCTGAAAACGATCACTCCTCAGTAGTGGCCTTAGTATTACAGAAGCTTTACAGACCAACGAAGAAGCAAGTAAGTTTCGCTCACGAGTTGATGTCTGGAAGGGGGGTAGCTGTGGCAACATCATCCACCTGTCTATAATTTTGTGTATCGGTACAGAACCAGAGACATGTTTCATATCTAGGCTTTACCGACGCCACGAAAGTGCGCTTTTTACGGTGATCGACTTTTGTATGAATTATAACGACAATTAGCAAATTTAGAATTGGTAAATCAAATAACTTACACGACGTTTATTATACTCTTCACGTGAGTGAATAGTATTATAAGTTTGTCATGAAGTTTGTAACACACAGAAGGTGACATCGCAGACCACATAAAGTATATATATTTGTGATCAGCTCTATGAGACGAGTTGATTTAGCCATGTCTGTCTGTCTGTTCGCAAAACTAGTCCCTCAGTTTTTGAGCTAGAGCTAGTCCCATATAAACCCCCTTTTAAATTAATGTTCTTATTAGAAAAAGTTTTTTGTTTTTTGACTTATTGAACTAAAATTTGGACACTATAAGTTTCTGTTCCGTATCCATCAGCCAAGTAAATATCGTGATCCAAGGGTTACCAGCAAGGGTACCTCCTATGCAAACTCACATTAAATGACAAACGTATAAAGAGTATAAGTACAATAAAAATACAATGCAACTCAAATTGTGTTCTTTGTTGTTACTAAAAATGTGTTCTTTGTTGATACTCAAACTGTAACAGAGAGAATTTACTGATGCTAAGAAAGGAAGGTTGGATGAAACCCGGAGGAGCGTGGCATAGCCAATGATAGCCTTCTTTTTGGTTTTATGTACTAATGTGGTGAACCCGACTAAGTGAACATTCTAGTAATATATATACACAGTGAAAAAGCGTACACTCAAATACATTTGTTTTTCTGTGCGTGTGAAAGTCTATGTAAATTGGCGGGCATATGTTACAATACAATTTACGTTCACAAAAATCAAACGACAGCGAGCCAATTCAGAACGAAGACGAATTATTTGCTACAACGACCACACCATGGCTGCAAATGAGTTTAAGGCCCAGGTAGAGGAAGCGTCGAAGTCACAGTCAGGCTCCTACGACAAAAATGCGCGTGAACTTACAATGACTGCATGTACCAAAATTTAGAAAAACCAATCTGCAAATTTGGTTTTCGCAATTGGAACTTTCGTTCAGATTCAGCAACGTCGCAGACGATGTCGATAAATGTGATATAGTCATGATAAACTTAGGAGAAGATATCAGACTCGATGTGGAAGATTCAGCACCACCAGTTGACAATCATTACACGACACTAAAGGCGTGCCTGCTTGAAAAGTTTTCGGAACCAGCCGATAAGAAATTATAACGACTGCTCCAAGAAAACAAGACAACTGACATGAAACCAACTGAGATGTTTGCGTACATGGCGCCAGACACAGATTGCGAAGCCGTTATTCGTGTTCTTCTTATGGGACAAATCCTTGCAACAATTCGCCCACTTTTATCATCTTGGCCAGAGTCTGACATAGATAAATTAGCCAAAGTGGCTGATAAAATGCTTGACTCAGCAACATGTGAAACATGCAGCAACAAGTACAGCCGACAACGGCCATGTCAGTGGAGACACTTTCTCATACAGGCGACAATTGTTGCTGTTGTGTTTACGTTTGCCGTCTATCCCCTGTTGACAAAAATTAGATCAATTGCGAACTTCTATGTGTTTTTCGTTCTCTTTTCTGCGTATATTCGCTTGTTTTTGTACAATACACAATCTGTTTGCTTGCATCATGTTGTTATCAACATTTTTAAACACACAAGCTGCATGTTGTTGTTGTGGAAATGTAATCTCTTTTCTGAAACTTTTCCGGTGGATTTTCCACAAATTTTATTATTTGTTGGGGATATGGCAACAGAAATACACATTGTGTGGAAATTTCAAGTGTCTACCTAGTACGGTTCATGAGATACAGAATCCGAAAAACTTTCAATCTGTATTTTTTCAATCAAAATTTGTACTAAATTTTTGCCCAACGCCGCTAAAGTTTCACTTAAACAAAAAGTAATGTGCCTCACCTATATAAGCACACTATTGAAGTGAAACTGCTGCATAAAATGTTAGGACTCAAGTTTTAGTTTTTATTATTAAAATAACTACTAGAATTGTGTTATATAATATTATTCATTTACATATTTCATTATAGCAAATTATAATTAATAATTTAAATAATTGGGTTAAATACCGTATTGATTTATATGGCATAAACCGAAAAGTCTCAGCGACATGAACACAAATTAATATGCGAGATCGGCGTCATGTAGAGCATACACCAATGAATAGCATAAATTAAATTCGCTCACTCCACGAGCACATACATACGTATGACTGAAAAGAAGAGCGAAAATGCAACTGTAGTAATTGCGCATGATACAATAAAACAAGGTAGCGACATTTTGGCCTGTTACGCTCTCAAAATTGCTCGCTCTCAATTTTGACTTCATAAGTATATCAGTGTGCTAAAACGCTGAATGACACACAAAAAAAAATAATAAAACAACAAATTTATGAACAAAAAACCAACTTTTCTATTTTGCACACAAATTCCAAATTTCAGGTAGTTAAATATGAACATTATTACATATATAAATTGAAAAAACATAAATAACAACATATGATAGTGTTGTGCAGCGTAAAAATTTAGAAGAAAAAGAGCTTTAGTATATTCTTGAGAGAGAACCACATAACTGTAAACTACTGTCGCTACCTTCTTTTATTGTATCATGGTAATTGGGGGTGTGTTCTCGACAAACGCAAATTGAGAAAGAGAGTTCTGTTGTATGTTCACTCGCAACAACAACAACGACGACATACACGAAGAGAGAGAGAGAAAAGCAACTTCGGCTGGTGGTCGGTTATTCGGTCACTTGTTCGTACGCTCTTCGTAAAAGCCCACATTAGTAAATAACTTTTTATCTCTCTTTTACTCATGCATAAACATACATTTTCTACGCTGCAGACGAAGAAGCCAATGTGTATCCCCCTTCACGTCTCTCCCCCTCATCATCACATTTGATTACTATAACGCTTTTTTTGGACTTACACTTCGCTAAGAAGTTTCACTTCAAAAAAAATTTAAGTTAAAAAATTAAACCGAAAATCAAATGAATACATACAAAATAATTTAACTAGTGCGGATTCGAACCCGCGTACTCACGCATGCCAGCCTTAAACCTTACCACTGCGCCATTTAGAATATTGAATTGTCTTCGCTTAAACAGCTTCACTACTATAAACGAAAATCCGTTGGGTTTTAAAATAAAACAAAAAAGTATTGCATATTGTATTGTCACTAGAACAGAAGGCGTGTAATTTTCAGATCAATCGATTAACAGGAAGGGGGTAAAATTACAATTACTTACTAGATTCTTTCTTCCGACAACACAAACATTGTAAAGTAAATAAAACCTTTTAGAAATACATAACATTATTCAAGTTTTTAGCGAGCGCTATGCGCCTTACATTAATTGGGTTATATATAACTCACTTCTTTAGTGTACCTTACTTATTTTGCATTTCACAACGTTAGCGCGTATAACTTTGGGACATGTTGGCATTTCTTAAGATCGCTAAGTGGTCTTAGGCTGAACACAGAGTGCGCGCGATGCGATTGGAGTAGCGATAATATTTCGTGCTATGAGCAATTCGATAAGATTAGAGAGTGAAAGCTTTGAACGAAGCGACCTTAGTATTTTATTAATTATACACGATTATAATCTCTTCTTTTGATATATATATACTCGTATATATATATAAAAAAAAATTGTAAAAAATAGAAAAATGTTGTAATTCACCTAATACTGCCTTCTGAGAAATTAATAATAACTTTAAGGTAAGTTACTTTTTATTATTATTATCGAATTTCTATTATCTACAGTCAACCGCTCATATAGTGTGATCAATGCTCTAGATTGATGAGAAGAGTGGTGCGATGGCTGGTACCTGGTACCTACAAAATTATTTTTGAGCTTTTAGTACATTATCTACATCATTATTATGTTTATTTACCAAATAAAACCAATTAATTTAAATTTTTTTGTTTTTTTTTTAAATTGAATCAATTATATGCTTATATTTGTTTGAATTTTTATATTTACATATATAAGGTTATAATTATAATTTTTATTCCTCATAGTTCGGTTGTGGTATTTTTTATTTATTTGATCTCAAAATACTGGAAGTATATAAATTTTCGAAATTTTTCGACATTAATTTGTATTTGTAAATATTAAACAAGTAATAAATAAAAAAATCAAAAACCCGACTGAAAAAATACAATTAAGAATTACAGTAAGTTACTTTAATTTAAAATTCCGTTTGTATGGGAGGTACCCCTTCTAGTAATCCTATGATCTTTAAATTTACATGGTTAGTAAATATGTACCAGTAACTTAAAATGTCCAAATTTCAGTTCGGTAAGACAAAAAACAAAAAAAAAAAACAAAATAAGAAAAACTTAAATTTTACTATTTCGCGCCAAAAATCCTCCATTTTGTTTTTCCAAACGCCTATGTAAAGACACTTGGGTTTTTAAGACGAATATAACGATACCTCAACTGTCGGAATCCATTGAGCCATTTGGAAGATATGAGGAAATAACGTAATTTACAAATATACAAAATACGCGCTAAAAACAGAACCCTTCTTGGCTTCTAAGCTCAAAATGCAACAAAAAACATGTACTTCCACTCACTCTCCCGCTTTATCGCTTGAACTCGTTTAGCTCTCACTCTGGCAGATTTTAAGCTTTTACCTATAAAAATGCTTGCAGAACTTGCACTTGAAGTTACACTCACGTGGAATACTACCTATATGTCTAGAATGCTATATAGATATTTGTGTTATTATTTGTTTACATTTTGACCGATTGATATCCCGGATTTGAGAACGCATCCGAAGGATGGCTGCCAACCTCATCTCTATTTCTTTTGGAGGTGAACTTGTATCGAGGAGTCTTTACATTTATGTAGCTATCATCAATTATTTGTGCCTCAACGTTTTGTTGTCGCGAATGGTTTGATTTCGCTTTTTTTTGTTTTAACCGATTGAGTAAATTATTTTGGTCCGATATTTGTTCGACCAAGGTACTAATTTTATTTTGAAGCATGGGAACCTCTTCCGGTGTCAGTGCCATGCCGCTTTCATTTTCCTTTTTAAATTGTTTTTTTACTTGGTAATCTTTTGTATTAATATATGTAGGTGGAAGTTGTTCAATGTTTGATATGCATGAATTTTTCGGTCGAGAGGAGGTGAACTTCGCTGAATTGGTGTCGGTGCTTACGTGTAAAAACTCATCAGGTGACAAGTCGATCCCTGTTTAGAAAATTTTAAAATAAATTGGCACGTTTAAAAATATATTGGGAAAATTACGTATTTCAGGAATGCTATCATCATTGTTAAGGCATGGAGGCTCGGGAGCTATTTCATCAGGTGATCCCATTAACGAAAGATAGTCTGTTTTTTGACGCTCTGTTGACTCAGCGTTCATTCTCAAGTAAGGTTCGTTTAGGTCTATATAATGCTGTAAGCAAATCATTTATTTTAATATCAGTATCTAATTATAATTTTTTACGCAGCTTGCTTACATTAATCTTATCATCATCAAGCATATTAGCAAAACGTTTCTCCAAAATACTGAAAAGAGGGCGGCGCTCAGGATTTGTACTCCAACACTCCAGCATAATATCGTGTAAATCGTCATTGGCATAAGGTGGCTTTTCCATACGGTAGCCATCCTTGAGTTTCAAGTATAAATCCTGATTTGGATCAATACCGGGATAGGGAACCTTGGCCAATGAGAAAAACTCCCACAGTACAATGCCAAATGACCAAATATCGGTATATGTACTAAATACGTGGTCACCAAGTGATTCTAGTGCTAGCCACTTAATGGGTAGCCGGGCATCGCTAGTTTTCTTATAATTTTCACCACGATACATGGATCGTGCAAGACCAAAATCGCAAATTTTCACGACATTATTTTCACACAGTAAGATATTTCGAGCAGCCAAGTCACCATGCAGTACCTTCTTTTTAGAGAGATAGTCCATACCACGTGAAACCTGGAAAGCCCAACTGAGTAAATCTGAGGTTGAAATAGACATTCTTTCTGTCGAATCCGACTTGTAATTCGATCGCCACGCTGGTTGTATGGAGTTGTTTGAAAGAACATGATCATCATCTGAATAAAATACATAAATAATTTCAACTACAGTGTGTTATTGCATGAAAGATGATTACACATACCCTCCTGTAGAGTTGTCATTACAGTGTGCTCGGTAGCTCCTGTGTCACATATTAAGTCTGACGTTTGCACATATCCCTTGGACCTCGGTTGCCCAGCACGAATTCGTGGATCATTGTCAAAATGGCTGTGATGTTGTGGATGGTAGTTGTAGTTCATGTTGTTCATATGATTGATGTAATGATGATTCGAGGTACTGAGATTAACACATTTAGAACAACCAACCCTGAATTTGATTAGCATGTTACAAAATTTACGGGCTCATTGAAAAAAGTAAACGACAGAAAATTTTGAGTAAACATAAATAAAACTAATTGAACAATCTTTATCAAGCCATTGAAAATAGCAACAAACCATCAATAATGACGGAACAAGTCACTATTGAAGACCACTAACATGGTTTCAAGAAGGGGCACAGCACCAATTCGGCTTTGAGCGAGGTTACTATTTACATTACCAATGGACGCGAGGCCATACAAAGGACAGATGTAGTGACTTTAGATCTGGCAAAAGCCAGTAAGACACAGTTTTACTTCAAAATCTTCATGAACCCACACTACACGTCAACACCAAACGCTGACTAAAAAACATGAGGTCTAAGCTAAGACTGCTTAAAATGGGCTCCCATTTTATCTCTATTGCTTTTTAACCTCTATATGTCCAAGATGCCATTACCACCCTGAGGCATCAAATTAGTAACCTATGCAATTACAAAAGTTGGCGGCCTAATAAATAACCATCTCAAGGAAGTCCTTGACTTCTGCAGTAGCAGGTGTAGGGACCTTCAATCATGTGAAAACGAGAAATAAGGAAATAACAGGAATTTCCTGGGAGAAGTAAGCATAAGTAACTAACTATAAAGCCATTGGATGCTCCATACTAAACTATGCCGCTAAAGTTTGGACTCATTTAAGCAGTGACAATCATTAGGGACACATGCAGTCAAGTCAACATAGCACCCTCCGTACAGTGACCGGTTGTTTACTCTTGACTCCAGTAGTTATAAGTCGGGTCGTCATGAATTACATCGGAGGGCAGTTGCAATGACATTAGAATGATTACGAAATGACCGCTTCCCCTTCTTAACAACTACAACAAACCAGTAATACAAAAGTTATCGATGCCATTGTAGTCATAAATTAAGTGCGTCTAAAAGTTTAAAAGGATAAATTTATAGTCATAAATTAAATGCGTCTAAAAGTTCAGAAGGATAAATTTGTTTATAAAAACAATGGAAAACTAAGCAATGAGAACTGTTTAGAATATTATAAGCATTTTCTTTCATGCTTGTTTTAATTGTTTTTGTTGTGGTTTCTTTTTAATAAAACATAACCTTAAAAAGGTTGTCTTTCGTAGAGCAGAACTAGTGAATCCACGCATGTCAACACCAATTGTTAATGTCTAATGAAACTTCAATATGTGCATTAGGAGATAGGTCTTAATAACTGTTGCAGACAAGGTCAGGTTTCACCATAGAGAAATGCATGAAGTTTTTAGTGAAGGAAAATAAACAGAACAATAGTGCTCGTGATAGACTGGTATTACTGTAAATATCCGCCTTATTTCAAATGAAAATATTGACATGAAAAGATTCTTCATAATTTTCACATTATTTTAGTAATCCTCGCTTGTGAGTTTCAAAAAAGCACTTTAAAATTTCACGATTTTTGTCGATGAACTGCTTCAATGTACATGATCAGCTATCTTTGGTATCGCATTTCAGCCGTGCATGATCACAAGGATCACAAATTCCACTATGCGACAAAAATTTTCTATAACATTCATTTTTTTTTTTTTTTTTTATACTGCAACTAGTTTACACATTTATGACTAACGAATAATATGATTTCTGAGTCTATCTTTATCGGTTGCTGCAATTTTTTGTATCTAACACCAAGATCGCGCCCAATGCAGCATTTCTGCAATACCATGGTGCATTAACAATATACTTAAGTACTTTGTTTTAGTATTGTTTAATTTTGTTTTTGGTGCTTTGGTGCCTTAGCTGTGATCCATAACTCCATACTTGTTTTAAGGCTTGATTAACAATTTGTTTTGTGTGGTTAATACTGATACCTACCACCCATCTACCAATAATACTTCTTGTATTTATGCCAAGCTCCCTTTTTTTTCCTGACGTGCTCCTTCCACCGAAGTTTACAATCAAGTGTCATACCCCAAATATTTGGCCGTATTGGAGTATGGGATCTGCACACCCCCCTTTTGAATGTGAAAACTATGTGTATTGATTTTGATTGGTTAAGTTTTATGCGCCATTTTTCCGTCCAACTAGAAACATTATTAAATGCTGTCTCAAGCATATCTGCTGATTCGCTTTCGATGTCACCAACAGCAAGCAGCGCGGTGTCATCTGCGAAAGTGGCTGTAACGCAATTTGGGTTAGAGGGTAAGTCATGTGTGAATAATATGTACAGTGGCGGTCCAAGAACACTGCCTTGAGGTACTCCTGCCTTTATTTCTCAGAGCCTTGAGAGCGAATCATCTTGCTTAATACGAAAATAACAATTTGATAAGTAAGATTGCAAAATTTCGCAGTATTGTTTTGGCAGTAGTACTTTGAGTTACTTGAGCAGTCCAGTATGACAAACTTTGTCAAATTTCTTTGCAACGTCAAGAAATATAGGTGAGCAAACTTGTTTTTGTTTAAATGTTTTTTCTAAGTATCTATGTACTTGGTCAATTGGTAAATGTTTATGTTTTAATCCAAAGTCTGCATGATGGCAAAAAACCTACGTTCGAATCAACAATGTTAAATATAAGCTGAGTGAAATAGAATGCGACGCCGAAAGAATTTGAGTGAATTTGTGCACTGACGTCAAACTCAGTGTCACAACATTCACACAAAGATTCATGAATTGAATAAGTGGGAATGAGAGGTTGTTTTCGAATTAATTCAAATGCCTTCATTTTTTTTTTTGCATAACAACATAGGGTTGTTGTTGTTTAACTGTGCGTAAGGAAAAGAAGAAAGAAAACAACAAAAACAACATAAACATACACACAACCACTTACATACGTCTGCGTCTTATTCTCCGCTCATTTCCTTGTACGATCACGCGCTTCTCTCAAATTGAACGAAAATTCGAATTAATTCGGATGTGTTCGGCTATGCTGAAGTTTTAATTTCGTTTTGCACGCTAATTCTTTCTAACTCATTTCACAGAATGCAGACTCAAAAACACTGTCGCATTCATGTTCATTCATTTCGTATCTCGCTCTCACTCAATTCAATTCGAGTTCATTCTTTGGACTTCAGTTGTTAGCGAAGCCACGCAGCTGTCTAATCCGATCTGTTGATTTGGAATCAATTTATTTCGTTCTATTATTGTGTCACGGCGTCTGGAGCTTTTTAAATAACTTTAAAACTGTAGGTAGAAGTGATAGGGCCTGTATGATGATGATTCTAGTGGTGGTTTACCAGGTTTCTGAAGCATTATAACCTCTGCTGTCTTCCAGTAAATTGATACATAACGTAACCTGGATGATGCGTTAATTATGTTTGTTTGAAGTTTCACACATTTATGTGGTAATTGCTTCAGTATCTCAGCAGTGATAAGTTCGTATGACTTTTTATTTTAGAGGGTTTTGATTTCTTTGGTAAGTTCAGCGTATGTGACATATGGAATAACTTCCAGCTCTTGAGCTTCAATCATATTCTCGTCTTCAGAAGGTGTTTCATATGGAGTAAATACATCACCCAAGTACTCTATGAAAATTTCCGCCTTTTTGACATTTTCATTTGCTCATTTTCTATCTCTTGTTTTAATTGGAGGACATTTCAATCGCTTAGTACATTTCCATAACGAGTAATCCGTACGTCAAGGGATTTATTAAATTCCATTTGCTCATTCATTTGTGATAATGGATCAACTGAACTAACAGCAATATCGTTTGATTTGGATTTTTAATTCAGAGCTTGCGCATAAGATATTATTTTGATGTACTTATCTTGTTAACATCTTCCATGGCACCGAACGTTAAAAAGAGCATGTCAAGAGGCTAAGTTTTCCATTTTAGTTTGTTGATAGCACTAAGTGCATTAAGACCTTGTTTTTTAAGTCTTCAACATCGCATGAGTGATGTAAATTTTTGGCGACAACTTTGATAGGTCATGTTTGGTTATTTTTAAAGCTTTACCCGGTAATATTTTCTTTAGTAAGGATTTTAGATACATTATTGTAATCCTCGATTGAAAATGATTTTTTTTTGAATACGCCATTATTCATAAATTTTATCAAAATATTTTCTTTTAATTCGGTTTTTGCAATTGAATGCAGTTTTACATAATTACAATCTCTCATTTAGCGGGAGGGTATTCGCTTTTTGATTGGATTTTTTCTTATTGTAAGAGTTTTCATCTTTTAACTGAGTAATTCCTTCTACCGGTTTGGCACACATTTCTTCCATCTTTTCAAGCTTTTTATAAAGCTCGATGAAACTTTCCTGATTTAGGTTTTTCAATGTTTTTCCTCCACCTGGTGGAGGGTTCATAACAGGTATCATATTGTTTTTATTATAATAAACAGTTGATAACCTATCTAACGAACCCATATATTAGCAACTGTTAAATAACCACAACAATATTTTATGCTATTTTTGCGACAATATTATAAATAATGTAAAAAAAAAAAGAATGTTATGTTCTTGTATAGTTGTTTCTTTTACTTAGCTTTTGCTTTTAGAGAACAAACTACTGTTAGTTAGTGTTGTGTTTGTCCTAGCTGCTGCAATTGTTGTTTTTGTTATGTGAGAAATGATATTGCTACTCGAAAGCTGTTGTCCCAGTAAAATAAAGTATGAAGTTTTTTGTTTTCTATTTGCGGTTTCTATTCTTGAATCTAACTGAGGTGTTTCAAAATTTCTTTTGCTAAAATTAGTTCTTTGATGGCAGCGCTGTGAATGGCACGTCCGATCGCTTCAAAGTTCAAAATTTAACGATAACATTAATGAAAATAACTAATTTTTATTAAATTGGATCTGCTGAACACAGAAATGTAAACGGTTTTTTCTAACATGAATTGTGTTCGCTGACGATTATATTTAGATTCACTCTAAAAATGTCGCACATAGCAGAAAGCAGAACATTGATGAACTGTTTTGCCACTGTGTCAAATTTGGGGTTGAAATTAGCTGTTAAGCTATTACATGTCAAAAAAAAAAAAAAAATTCGTAGAGTATCAAAAAAATCATAATACGATGGCATAGTGCGCAAATCGCACCTAAACTTTACAGGCAGAGTCATCATCAAGAAAAAGGTCTGCACATATAGAATTTGAGGGACAGTTTTCCAGTACCACTAATGGATGATGTGCTTGAGAAGCTACAAGCTGGGAAAGTATTCGTGTATTCGTATATCAAGATGTTATGCAATTATATATAGACGACACGATATACATCCGAGGAATACATCCACAAATTGAAACTGGTTTTTGAAGTTTCTGCCAAATCAGCTTTAAAGATTAAGGGGAAGAAGTCTCATTTTCTTTCATTCTCAGTAGAAAGAGGCAAAATTTGGCCAGGTCATGAGAAAACAGACGCCGTCAGAAAATTTGGTATTCCCATAGGGTACGCACAAATAGCCCGCCCTTTAACAAATCTGCTAAAAATAGATGTAACTTTCAAAATGGAAACCACTTCAATAATAACAAATTGGGTAAACAGGAGGGTCATTTGTATTGAGATGAGAAGGGTGTTACACTCTGCATGTCGACCATTTGGGAACAATAGATTCAACTAGTATATCTTTGCTATGTTTGATAGTTTCTCAAAATTCGTGTGGTTGTTTGCAACAAAGTGAATAGGATGCGGTGAGATTCTTAAGAAGTTGGAGGAGTGCACTATGGGTTTTTATTGCAAATATTTGGCATAAATTCTAAATTAAAGCTAGAGAGCTAAAATTTTGCACATAGGTTTTTTTACCAAATGCAGTACATTTGCAGGAATCACCCGAATCGGACCACTAAGAGAGGTACCCCCATGCACACCCTATATCCAAATTCATGTTCTTATTAGAAAAACTTTTCCGGTTTTTGTATTATAGACTTGAAATTGAAAAACAAAAAAAAAAAAAATACAAAATCCTCGCCTCGTAGACCCAAGTTCATCATTACCAAAGCTAGCTGGCTTTCGAGAGAATTCGAATATTAACAGATAAATTTAACAACGAAAGTCCCCCTAGTGACAACAACAACTAAACAGCAAATATCACATTAAAAATTCTAAAAAACGCGAGCCAAGCCTTCCCACATCCCCAACAAATACGCCACATCAATCAACTTTTGAAAGAAAAAAAAATCTGCATGGTTAATAGACACATCAACTCCACTAACATCCTTTCCTAGAAAGGAGCAAACTCTCTTAAAATGGGAAATTAAAATAAAAAAGAGCTTCGTTACACCGATTCACCTCCGAAATAAAACCTAATACCCCATCCTCCGTCTTTGCGGTCTAAAAACACGCTGCGACATCCACTGTCTTACCAATAGCCAAAACACTCAGCAATCATTTGTCAAATTCTGCACAAGACAGGAAAATGTCATACACCCTATCCTCTCAACATAACAAAATGTTTACTTAACCTTTTCAACTCTATTTTAAATAGCTACATCCCTCAAAGTCAGAATTGTTATCCCCATTCCCAAACCGAACTCTGACAAAACTTCATTTAACTCCTACCGACCCATATCCCTTAATATATGCATTTCTAAAGTCCTAGACAAAATTATCGCACACCGTTTATGTTGGCTTGCTACAAACAGCAAGCTTCTCAATAAGTGGCAGATGGGTTTCCGCACTTTCAAGAAAAAATCTTGTGTCCATTCTATCGCTCGATTTCACTAAAGCGTTCGACAGGGTAGTCAAGCACACAATAATAGACGAGCTCCAAGACTGAAAAATAGGACCAAAAATAATCAAATACATAATTAATTTATTCTCAAATAGAAAAATAATAGTAAAAACCACCTTCGCTTCTTCCTCTCCAAAACCTCTGCAGAACGGAATACCTCAGGAGTCCCCCTTATCTGTCATTCTCTTTACAATACTCTTAATAAAACAATAGCTGATTATACAACCTTTGAAATCTCTGCCTACGCCGATGATTACACAATATTTCGAAAAATTGACAAGAGTACAAAAACACTAAATATTAATGCTCTTTTTCCAACATTATTCAATTCCATATTTGCCGTAAGAAACAGTGCACTTTTTAACTTCAATTTGATAACTTCATCCTAGAAAACGTAGACTCACTGAAAATTCTTCGAATAATTATAGCCAAAAACTACAAATGGAACAAACACATTGATAACCTTGCACTACAACTGTCAAAACGTCTTAAGAGAATTAAATTTTAACCAAGCTCCAGATTTAATTGCAACACGAACTCTATCATTTGCGTCATAAGAGCTATCATTATGTCAAAAATCGATTACGGGCTCTCTCTATGGCAATGCACCAAAATCTGCAATTAGCAAGTTAACAACTTTGTATCATTTAGAGCTCAGGCTAGCTTTTAGAGCACTCCGTACCACCCCTATCAACAACTTATTGTACGAAGCCAACATTATCCCAATAGAAACCAAAAAAAAACCTTCTCAAGCTTAAAGTATACAGTAGAAGAATTTAATAAAATCCAACTCCAAATACCACCCACAAGCAAAGAAATCATTTCTCCCTGGGAATTCGATAGCTCTTGCCGAAACATATCCCTCCATACCACTCTTAAAACAAACTCCCCACCTGAAATTTACCAATAATAATTTGGAGACCTGAAAGAATAGCTATAAATTTCTGTATACCAATGGCTCCCAGTCGTCTGCAGGTGTTGCATACTGCGTCACTACATCTAATGAGGTAGTAACAAAAAGTATACTCCCCCACTTTGCATCCGTCTCTAGTACTGAAAGAAATTGCAGTAAAACACACAGCATGTATATACGCCAAGAACCTTAAAGGGAAGTATGCAATATGCACAGATTACCTCTCCTCATTAAAAGTAATAGCCAACATCAAGAACCAAACATTTTAGATTAAAGCCATTAGAAGCATACTTTCATCACGAGTCAACAAACTGCTTCCCTTATGGGTTCCTCGGCACTGAAACGAACTTGCCGACCAATCTGCTAGAGACATGCTCATGATTCCTCTAATAGTGGAAAAAAATTTGAACACCACAGACATACGCAAACATCTAAATCACATTATCCGTTCCTATAAAGAAATATTGTGGAACAATACATCCGAACACTACAAAAATATAAATCCTAACAAAACATTGATCCAGACACGACGAGATAAAATTCTCCCGTCTTCGCATGGGCCACACCAAACTTGCTCATAATTTCATAATAAATAAAACTCCCCACACACCTGCCAAAGCTGCACAATCCTAAATCTCTCTAATCTTACTATTGACTAAATAACTTCACACAACAACATGATCCAAACTATAGTTTTTTTAAAATCACTCAACCTCTACCATTTGCTTTAAACTTTTTTAATTACCTGTAAACAACTGTAAATAATAGTCCATACAAACAATTAATTAATTAAACCAATATTTACTTATAAGTAAGCTTAATGCCTTTAGTTGCTATAGCTTTAGATATAAGTTACACGCAATTTGTAATTGCGCGTTATATTCATATAATAATAATAATAATAATAATAATAACAATAACAATAAAAATAATAATGATAAAAAACTTGATTTATATCCTCCAACCATATAAATTTCAAGACCTTCAAACCATTAGAAGGGGTAATTTCCATACAAACTCAGATCCTAATTCATGTTCTTATTAGCAAAACTTTTCTTATTTTTTTAAGTGAAACTTCTTTAGCGAGGTGTAAGTCCAAAATAAAAATGTTATGGTAATCAAATGTGAGGATGCAGGGGAGAGACGTTGATGGGGGATACACATTGCATATTGGTTTGTTCGTCTGCAGCGTAGAGAATGTATGTTTTGAGTAAGAGAGAGATAAAAATGCTGTAGTGATGTGCGTTTTTACGAAGAGCGTACGAACAAGTGACCGAATAACCGACCACCAGCCGAAGATGCTTTTCTCTCTTTCTCTCTTCATTTGTGTCGTCGTTGTTGTTATTGCGAGTGAACATACAACAAACCTCTCTTTCTTAATTTGTCGAGAAGGGAAGTGCGGGGTAGGTTTTGTGCACAACTTATCAACAACAATACACCCGCAATTCTATTCAATCATATGTGCTCATGGAGTGAGCGAATTTCATTTATGCTTTTCATTTGTGTGTGCCATACACGACGCCGATCTCGCATATTAATTTGTGTGCATGTCGCTGAAACTTGGCTGTTTTGTCATATAAATGAATACGTTATTTTACCCAATTATTTAAATTATTAATTATACGATGCCGGTTCATTAAGTACCCGTGTTAGAAATGAAGACACAATTTTTTTCAAAAAGTTTTTTATTTTTCAACATAGTCCCCTTTTTGAAAGATACACTTCTCCTAACGTTCCGGCCATTTTTTAACCCCTCCAAAAAATAGGATTTGTCGAACTCTCCAAAATACGCCTCTGTTTCGGAGATGACTTCCTCGTTTGAGCTAAATTTTTTCCCGCGAGTCATTTCTTCATGTTAGGGAACAAGAAAAAGTCGCAGGGAGCAAGATTGGGTGAATATGGGGGGTGCGGCAGCGGTTCATAACGCAATTCATGCAGTTTGGCGGAGACAACACCAGATGAATGTGCTGGTGCGTTATCGTGAAGAAACAACATCTTTTTTTTCGCCAAATGCGGCCGTGTCTCCTTTCATTTTTTGTCGAAGAGTTCCAATAACTCACTGAAGCATTGTCCAGTGATCGTTCTCCCTTTTTCTAAAAAATCCAAGAGGATGTCGCCCTTTGCATCCCAAAATCGTCGCCATGACTTTACCGGCCCATGGGACTGTCTTCGCCTTCTTTGGTGCAGATTCACCGGGAGAAATCCATTGTTTTGATTGTTGCTTAGTTTCTGGTGTATAATGATGTATCTAGGTTTCATCAACGGTCACAACTCGCCGCAAAAAGTATTTCGGATCTCGCTTAAATTGCCCCAAACACTGCTTCGAAGTTAACAGCCGCATCTGCTTGTTGTCCAGCGTGAGCAATAGTGGCACCCATCGGGTGGTCATAGACAGTGACGTGTCCCCATAAACAACATCCAACTTTGCTTTTAGCACCTCACATTTTTTCTTATCCAAAAACAAAAAGCGAATTACTGAACGATACTGCTCTTTTTCCATCTTAGCGAAAATCACGAAACACGTCTGACTCGGATGGCTGCCAAATCGAAACTAACCTATCAATCAGTCTGAAATTTGTATTAGCGTCGTCTGATAGATGGCAGCACACGATGATAACACTAACTTCACTCATGAACGTCCTCTATAGTCAAACACGGGTACTTAATGAACCGTCCTCGTAATATGCTATAATGAAATATGTAAATGAATAATATTATAGAACACAATTCTAGTAATTATTTTAAAACTAAAAACTAAAACTTGAGTCCTAACATTTTGAGCAGCAGTTTCACTTCAATAGTGTGCTTATATAGGTGAGGCACATTACTTTTTGTTTTGGTACTATCGACTTGAAAATTAAAAACTATTAATTTCTGATTTATATCTACCAACCATACAAATTCATGTTCTTATTAGAAAAAACACTTGATTATTGTACTATCGACTTGAAATTTGGAAACTAGAAGTATCTGACCCATATTCACCATCTATAAAATATTTCGGTCTCAATGTTGAAAGGTAGTAAGAATTTTCCTGCAATAAACGCGTTTTTTTACGAAACGTGGCAAATCGGCGCAAGAACTGTTAGTTACTCATTAATCTGCACACTTTGGTTAATAACATCCCATTTAAAACTTTTTGCAACGTTTTGCCATGCAAAAGTACTATTCCACGAAACACAGCTACACTTGTTAGGGTCAATCTAAAATTACACATAAACAAATCACGGCTCAATTGGACAAAAACACACATTGAACTCTCATCAATTCTCTTTAAAATAAATCAGCAATAGCTACTGTAACATTCAAGATAATATTTTAATAAATTTTTAAGCAAAAGTATACAACAAAAATAATAACGAAAATTTGGTCATCAGGATAGCGCGTTATTTCCCATTTTTAGGGTTCCGTACGCAAAGGGTGCTATATATACATATATTTTTCACAATGTTGATATGCAGTGTGAATACTGATTCTACAATAAACATAAGTCAAATCAATCAATTATTTAATATTTGGAGCATTGAGCTTTTTGTCAATTTCATAATAAATGCTTATTCATTGTGTTTGGAATTGCTCGAGTATTGAGTTTTTGAATACATAATTAATTTTTGTAGCAAAACATCTTGTACGATGGTACGAAACCACCCGTGTGCGAGTCCGACTCACATTTGGCTGATTTTTTTTTTCATTTGTCGATCAACTATAATGCTTTTTAATACTTATATTTTATATTTTACTTATTTTTTAGCAAAATTGGTAATGTGTGGTGCCGCCTATGTTAATAATTACTTCGTAAATTTGATTGAGAATTGAGTTGTAAAGTTGTCAAATGTAATTTAAGGAAATTGTGGACCAAGCGTGTTTGATACCTTCGATTAACACTGCTTCAAATGTAAGTATATTGTTTTCCGGACTCGTACACTTTTCTAACCAACCATCCACAAACGTTTTCGATAATATTTAGGTCAGGCGAGTATGTTGACCACTCAAGAACATCAATCTTTTGGCTCTGAACCCACGATTTCACGGACCGGGCAGTATGAATTGGAGCATTATCGTGTGGAAATGCCATTTCAGATTTCCAAATAAGTTTTGAAAGTGGGGAAAAGCTGTTTTTAAAACGCTGTTGTATATCAATGCATTCATATGCGATGTTAAAAACTGTAACTCGCAGGTGCCATAGTAGAATATAGCGCCCCACACCATCACACCCTGCCGTGCAGGCGGTCCAAATAATGCTCTTCTTTACGTATGTCATGAAAATAATAGTTATAGCCATCAGGCCCTTCCAAATTAAACTTCTTTTCATCTAAAAAGACCACTCTCTATTCCATGTCATGTGCGCTCGAGCAAAACTCAAGCGCATTTTCTGACCGTATTAAGTGGTGGTTTTTCTTTTTTTTTTTAATTTTTGTCTCCGTAGGTGTGCAGCTCTCCTAATTACTCTTTGCACCGTTCATAACCTCGCTTTAACACCAGTTTTTTCCTGGATTTGGATGCTTCCCTTAGTATAGCTCTCCTGTCCGTTTGGGAAACCACTCGATTATTACCGCCCTTGACGTTTATCCCATAGTTTTCCTTATTTCGAAGAAAACTGGCAATTGTTTTTCAGTGTCTGCCTGTTTTATCATCAATTTTATGTATTGATAGTCCAGATTCGAAGTAAGCTTTTTTTTCGGCAATAAAAATTTAGTGACCGTAATTGCCAAATTGAGCGAGATAACTGAAATTCTATTAGGGGGAGCTAATCTAATAACGCAAAATAAATGTAATCTTTTTCGTCGAAAATAAAACAAAATAGCAAAAAAAACATAACAGCTCATCTATCGAGCTTTATTTTCAGATCAGAAATATTAAATATGAAAATTGTAAAAACAAAACAAAAATTACGAAATTGCATACAATCTGAATATAGAAACCAGAAAGAAGGCTATCATTGGCTATGCCAAAGATGTAATACTCTTCATGCTCCTCCGGGTTGCATCCAATCTTCGTTTCTTAGCATCACTATTTCTCTCTGTTTCAGTTTCATTATTAACAAAGAACACAGTTTGAGTGGCACTTTTATTGTACTTTTATTTTTTATAAGTTTGTCATTTGATTTCGGTTTGTATGGGAGGTACCCCCTAGTGGTCCGACCCGGATGATTCCGAAAAATGACAGTGTATGGTAATGAAACCTATGTGCTCTCTAGCTCAAAACTGAGGGACTAGTATTGATACAGACGGATGGACGGACAGACGGACATGGCTAAATCAACTAGTCTCATCGAGCTGATCACAAAGATATATAATTTATGTGGTCTGCGATGTCTCCTTCTGTGTGTTACAAACTTCATGACAAACTTATAATACTATTTACTCCCGTGAAGAGTATAATTAGCGAAAAAAAAGTGAGTAAAAGAGGAGGCGCTAGTCTGCTGATGCACAGTGTATAATTTTACAGACATACACATCAACTATATTGAATATTTCACGCCAATTTCACAAAAAGCAAGTGACAAACAATCAGCTGACTTTAATTGCGCGCCAACAAAACAGCGTTGCCGGAAAGTTTGAAATTAATAATTTTTTTATCTAATTAGGGTATGTTAATACAATGTTAAAACACTTAAAATTGACAACCTGAAATAAAAAAAAAAATTGAATTTATGTTTATTGAATTTTTTTGGTCAGCCGTCTCGTAAAAAGTGACCGTGGAGCTGCATTTACATCAAACGTGTTTGAGCAATATACAGGTCAATATTGTCTATAATATCCAAGCTGTCAGTAGAAGACACGTCAAAGCGGTATAAGTTTGTGAAGCAAGTACAAAGGGAAAGTAATTCACATCTTGATAGCTCAAACAAAAGATCTCCGTTTGAACTGATATTTGGAATTAAAATGCAGAACAGAACGAGTGATAAAATTTAGTCGTTGATGGAGCAAGAAATCGTCGAAAATTTCGATGTAGAGAGACAGAGAGCTCGTGAGGAAGCTAAAGACCAAATACGAATGGCTCAAGAAGAATACAAAAAAAATTATGCTGGTTGCAATCAAACGGACTCAATTTGTTGCGGCAAGAAATTGGCAAGTCCATTTAAGCTGGTGAAAGTGAAACAAAATGGTCGTCACAACGTATGCAAGGTGGCAGAGCAGATACATTATGCTGTCGTCATAGAGTTTAGTTATGAAGTAGTGGAAGTTTAATTTGTTACTGTCGGTTATAAGTTTAGTTGTGAAGTAGTGAAAGTTGAAGTTGTTACTGTCGGTTATAAGTATCTGTTTTCATTGTTATTATATTTTAATTCGTACCTTGTCCTTATATTAAGATCATATTATTGTTATAAGTATTTAGTTTCATATTTATTACTAATATACCCTGCGCGCTTTGCTATATTCCCGACGGGATGCAGTTCTCTGTTTATTTGTATTACACTTCGCAGCAATTGAAATAATTTGAAAAATCAGACGAATCAATTAAGTAATAATATTGACATAATTATCTGATATATTTGATAAAGGCGACTTGACTGATTTTAAAATTTGTCTAATTATTTGAATATTGTTCATACGACCTATTCTCATACCTACCAAATATATAAAAAATTTCATAAAAATCGGTCAAGCCGTTTCGGAGGAGTTCATACACTAACACCGTGACACGAGATTTTTATATATTAGAGATTAATTAAATATTTTACATGTATGAATTGATAGTAGTATGAATACATGACCCTCCTGTAAGGAGCTATACGATCCAGTAATCCTAGGATCTGAAAATTTTTAACAAATTTTTTGATCAATTTATAGTTTGTTTTTGTGCGTTTTTGCACAAACTCCCCAAGCCTCAGTATCATATAGTATTGTATAATGGGGGAAAAAAATCTATTTGTATGTATATTGTATTAGTTGTTTGTTTTAGGTCGACAGCGTTCAGTGATGGGATACAGTACACGTCCAGTTCTATTTACCACTCGGCGTTTCTCAAGCTAAAGTGAGGGTCACAGCAGGCGGATATGTAGGTTACCTGCGAATATTGAATAAGCAGTCCCCGAACAATGAGTGGCGAGAATGGAAAAAATGTACATACCCTAATGAAATCCCCGTGACAAGGCAAGTGGAAGCCGTCCTTTAAACTAAGCTTTCTCAAATCCCAAGAGCATCTGTTCCCATTTGGGCGGCTGCTTGGTCTGCGTCAGAACTTGATAGGTCGGCAGTAATATAAGCCTGGTGGTAGGTCTAAAACGCGGAGATGACCGTTCCTCGTCCGTATTCCGGGACTGGTTTACCGTAGGTCCGGCGTCAGGGAACTGGGGTAAGGACTGTGTACCAAGGGTATTCGCATTCCTGACTATTACAGCCCGCCTCCTGCACACAATGCGCTGGCAAACAAACAGAGCATATCGAATTTCGAAGGATCGAAAGAAGCGGGAAAAAAAGACGGAAACGCAGCTAACTTTCCCCCAAAAATTAGAGAAAAATGTTAGTCAAGTGCCGCCGAACACGATCCGATGCTAAAGCGTCGGAGTTATTCTATGCTGACATCTTGACGAAGATAAAAGGGAAACCTGAGATCCAGAAGGTTGGTGACAATGTTTGCAGGATACGCAGAACGGCCAAGAGAGAAATTTTTCTCAAACTTTCCAAGAAGGGTAGGGACTGACGGAAGCCCTAAAGGATGAGATTAAGGAAGCCCTGCGGAGCATTGCAACGGTCAAAGCACTTTCCCAACTAGCAGTTATAGAATACCATGATCTGTGAGCAGCCATCTTCAAACATTTACCTGCATTCACGTCTAGCAGCGTGGTCATTAAATCAATGCGATTTGCTAGAGATGACAGCAACCATAAGCTTACCAGACAAAATTTCTGCTTAAGGCAAGTTCGTTGAAGGTGGGTTCCTTGCTGCCTGAGACAACATGTAAGTCCCACAAGGTGCTTGGAGTACGGTCACATCGCCAAAATATGCAAGAAAGGTGTGGACTGCTCAAAATTATGTCTCAGATGCGGAGCTAGGGGATATATTGCAAAGACATGTCAGGAGAAACCCAAGTGTGTTATTTGTCCGGTAGGTAATAATGCACATGCTTCTGCGAGTTACAAGTCTGAAGCCTATGGGAAGGCCATATGGGATCTGAAAGCTAAATAGGTGCAGTGCGGCACAGCCAGAAGGCTGACGTACTACTGGTTTGCGAGTTCCATAGGCCGAAGGAAGCCTCAAATGTGTGGATGCACGATGCTAGTGGCAAAGCGGCTGTCCGGCTACAAGACAATGCGTCCTGCTCGTATGATGCCCTCACCTTTGCCAAAGTACGGTTTATCCATTTTTTGCAGCTGTTATATATCGCCAAACGTCACTCAGGATTCCTTTGATGACTTTCTTCCCACTCATAATCGCCGTTGACTTTAAAGCATGGGCGGGGGAAGGGGTTGTACTACCAGCAATAGGAACGGACGGGCTGTTTTGGAATCTTTTGCATCGTTGGATAAAGCTCAACTAAATAGGAACAACTCTATCACGTTTGACAACAGGAGAGGCAGTTCGGCAATAGACCTAACCTTCTGTACCACATCGATTGCCGGTGCTATCAAATGGAAGGTCGCAGATATCTACACCCATAGTGATGACCTTGCAATACAATTTTGTATTTCCCCTCTGGCAAGGTTTTACAATGTCAAGATTGAGATTGAGGAAGCGTGCCCTGAGTGTCGCTTAGAAAACTTGGAAGCTGGTTAAGGAAACTTTGCACTTGTTTATCTACGAGTTTGAAATATCGTCTGGCAATGCGAGTCAGCAATCACATCAACTTATGCAGGACCTCACAAGGTTGTGCGGCTCTATGTGGCTCTATGTCTAGAAAGACAAGAAGCATAGGCAGGAACCCTAACTTAGGAAGACTGATGAAATTGCGGAAATTCGCTCGCAGTGTCTTAAACTACGAAGCAGATTCCATCGCAGCAGAAGCAGGAATCCTGCCTCTCACGACACTCTTCTGCTCCTAGAAGAATTTAGGCAAACAAAATTCCCTACTCAGCAAGGAAATCAGCAATGCCTTTTGCAGACTGATAGGAGGAGTGTATCAGAATCCTGGGGGTGGCGCTTACAAAATTGTAACGGGCAAGTTCAAAGGCCTCGGTTGCTTCCTCCGCCTCTATAATGTGCCTTCTATTACTACTCTTCAGCTAGAAGCGGCTTTGAAAAGTGTGAAGGTAAACAAATCCCCTGGTCTGGATGGTATCCCCAGTGCCATTCTTAAAGAGCCATTGCCATTGTACTCATGGAGTCACCTAGATGGTTCTGATCAAATTTGAACCCGGTAAGGGTCGTAGTTTCGGAGATACAGACATTACATTAACATTTGTTCATTTGGCACATCCGATTTTGATGAAATTTTGAGGGAATCTCTAGCATAGTCTTGAGATTGTTTCAGTTAAGTTTGGTGCGAATCGGACATGCTGTTGTCGAGAAATTGCTGGATAATATTTTGCATATAAAACTTAGAGACATATTTTATAATCAATCAAATTATGTCAATATTTATATTTGATTCGTCTGATTTTTCAAAAGTAAAAAGAGAACAGTATCACGCATTTAAATCACGTCGGAAGCGTGGGAAAGTACGTCGGGTACGGTAGTGTAATGTATAATACAATATAATAATTCAATAATCTATATAATTAAACGGCAAACATTGAATTTTTGAGTGGATTCCTGCATAAACTACTGAACCTATTTTGACAAAAAAAAATACCAATTGAAAGGTAGAAGTGCACTAGAAGTGTACTCTACATTTTTATCAAGGTCCAGAGGTTTAGGCGTAAAAAGGTGTTAATTGGGAAACCATAATGTCGTTCCAACTATAAAATTTTGGGAAATTATTTGTGATTATTTAGGGGTGTATCTCAAGCAAGGGAGTTGAAAACTTGTCATTTATTGAAAATACCATATACGCAGAACAATTTCTTGATATTTTTTGTAAACAAATTTAATAAGCAGTGCGACGAAACATGGGTTTAGAAGGGACAACCAACCAATATTAAATTTTACGAAGGCAATGACCCGAAGCATAAAGCACATATAGTACGGTTATGGCTCTCATAAAATTGTGGAATCCTATTGAAAATTTAAGGGGTCATTTAGTGGAAATTGTCGAAAAACCAAACAGCCCTTCAAAATTCAATACTGAAAGATTGGATTAAGATTCCGAGCAATTATGACATAGAAAAACAATAAATTCAATGGAAAACCGTCTAAAATGCTATTATACCAATAATAGACATCTGTATGAATTCATTCAAAAAGGCATTTTTGGTACTCATGCTCAAATGAATGAATTTGACGTTCACATTCACTGAAATGAATTCAAATGTCTGAATACAGATGAGAGAGTATTCCATGTTCTCATTCAAACGGAGCGGTGCCGAATTAAATTGAATGTTATTTTATACTGCGTTGTTTGTTGGTATGCAAACATATTTACATCCCCGACTACATTTCACAACAACAATTGCACACAAATTCCTCTCACAAAATAAAATGCTCTCCCCGACACACAACAATTTCAAAGAATTTGTGTGCAATTGTTGTGGTTGCTGTGAGTCTGAATTAAAGGTCTGCATGATGGCAATAAAACTACGTTCGAATCAACAATGTTAAATATAAACGGAGTGAAATAGAATGCGAAGCCGAAAGAATTCGAGTGAATATGTGCACTGACGTCAGACATTCACACAAAGATGCATGAATTGAATGAGTGAGAATGAGAGGTTGTTTTCGAATTAATTCGAATGACTTAATTTTTTTGGCATAAGAACAAAGGGCTGTTGTTGTTTTGCTGTGCGTAAGGAAAAGAAGAAAGAAAACAACAAATACCCCGTTTATAAGACGCCAGCAACGGTTTGCACTTAGGTCGGCACAAATGCATAAATTAGTTTTCAATTCGGTTTTAACACGCGAAGCGACTTTAACAAGCGCACATTACATTTTAAACCCGTCGTTATTTTCTCGAACCGCATTTAAGTGTCTTATAAATGCAAAGCTTATTGCAGACGGGTTGAAAATCAACTGTTCCCAAAATGTTGGTTTGTGCCATATAATGCAGTTATTTTCGTTTATTATAATTTTCTCAATGAATTTGTGAATTATAGAATTAAAAATCATTGCAAAATGCTATCACAAATCAAAATAAGCATTTTACATTGAGAGGTGAGCTACATCATATTTTATGCATATGGCAACTTTAAGAAATACATAAACGTTTTTAACAAGAGCGAAAGACGTCGCACGCATAAACAACTAAACAAAAACTGTTCTGAGACAGGCTGACCTAAGTGCAAACCGTTTTGGCCGTAGTAAAAACAACATATGTAGTACGCATATACATACACATATACATACACACAACTTACATACGTCTGCGTCTTATTCTCCGCTCATTTCCTTGTACGATCGCGCGCTTTGTTCAAATCAAACGAAAATTCGAATTAATTAGGATGTGTTCGGCTATGCTGAAGTTTGCATTTCGTTTTGTACGCTAATTCTTTCTAACTCATATCACTGAATGCAGACGGTTTTCGAACTCTAAACACAGTCGCATGCATATTCATTCATTTCGTGTCTCGCTCTGACTCAATTCAATTTAATTCGAGTTCATTCTATTGGACTTCAGTTGTGAGGGAAGCCACGCAGATCTCTATTCTGAATACAATGAATGTTTTCTTGTTCTTTTTGTTTCTTTAGCTTCTTTTACACACTCTTCTTGTTTTGAATGCGATCGTTTGCTATGGCAACGCTCTCTCAAATGAATTAGAATTCATTCTTATTGTGTGTGGTTCCGAAAAATTTAGTACGACATTCAATGTTACTCAGTTATGCTAAGCAACTGAATGCGTTCGTACAGATGTCTAATACGTAATCATAATAAGTTGACACGCATACACACACAAAAACATGCGCTGTGACATTTGTAAAAAGAGAACGAATTCTAATTAAAATGAATCAATAAACATAATATGTAAAACAAAAATCAATTTGAAATATTTTTTACACATTTTTTTTTTTTTTTTTCATTTCAAATTTTAAAACAATATTTTTTTCTAGTTTAAAAATTGAATCATGACAAAGTGTAAAAAGATGTGAATGAACGAATATATGTAATGAGATACAATGAACAAAATAAAATGTTAAAAAACGAAATAATACACAAAAGAGGACGTCTACTTTCCGCAAATCAAAACGTGTAACGGTGACGAAAATTTACTCAAACTTGCAAGCTACAATTTAAAGTAAATAGAATGGAAATACAGCTCGTTGTAGAGTTATGGGATAAGAAATGTTGCCTTTAAAAAGGGGAAAACGATAAAACTATTAAAACGAATATATGTATGTTTCTTTGAAAAAACTTAATGGCAGAACACTATTGTTCACTTATTAGTCTTAATCTTACCCGAGAAAATCAAAGTTATCCGAAAATCTTTGTACCAAAATTGTTGGATCTATTTTGCCGGTGTCTGGGCATATTTGATTGATAAAATTTTTACGGTTTCTGAGTAAAAAATTTTGTAGATTACCAAAACGACAAAATTCTACAAGGACCAACAAC
The DNA here is from genome assembly GCA_037043315.1 of Amiota communis. Lineage (NCBI taxonomy): Eukaryota > Metazoa > Arthropoda > Insecta > Diptera > Drosophilidae > Amiota > Amiota communis. The sequence continues at coordinate 51,398 of JBAMAV010000391.1, forward strand.
TCTCCTGTTGAATAGTATCAATGTTACGTCAATGAAATATTATTAATTTTTTTAATATTTACGTTTGGCAATGTTTTTTGTTACAGCGCCGAGCAAGTTTACTACATTAAGATGTTTGCCTAAGTGCACCATAATTTTTAACTCAGAAACGAGTGCTTTTACGACTTCATTGTCAGCTGTGCGCTTGACCATTTTAACTGCCACGATAGTTTCCTTTTCATCAGAGTGAAGACCCTCAGCATATCCTTTAAGCACAACGCCGAAGGCACCGGCGCCCAATTGTTTTCCGAGTTTCAGTTTCCCGCGAGGAAACTCGAAGTGGCGATCATACGGCAAAAGATCAGCTTGCTCGTCAAGCGTAAGTGCAGGATTTATGTGCTCTACAGCTCCCTCTTCAAAGTTGATTAGACCGGCTGCCTTTAAAGCACGTAGCTGTTCTCGTTCACGCTTAACACGAATTCCTAAATAAATGCAGATGGAAATTAGCGTAATAAAGAAAATAGCTAAAAATAGAATCCAGCTAAGCTTTAAGCCAGGCAAATCTAAAATAAAATAATAAAAATAACAGGTTTATTTAAATGTAACAAAGAAATATACTTGCTATGACGACTTTAATGCTTTCTTCGATCTTATCCACCCGGTTCTGTACAACACATTTGTAGACACCGCCGTCCTCTGGAAACAGGTGACTTATAACCAGCTTTGAGCCATCTTCTAATATAAGTGTTCGATTATTTTCCACAATATGTATGCCATCCTTATACCAGTGCACTTGTGGGCGTGGAACAGCATCCGCTTTGCACTGAAGCTCGAGCAGTTCGCCAATGTTGCGTTTTATCTTTGAACTGAGGTTACTCAACATTTTTGGTGATTTTGGTTCTGCAAATGAAATGATTTGTGAATCCTAGTCGATAGAGTTTAAATATTAATATCACACCATGTACAAAAAGCGATATGTCCCTGTTTTCAAAATCGTTTAAACTATAGGAATGGCGCGCACGGCATTCATAGGTGTCCGCATCATCTTCAGAAATGGACTTGAATAGAATTGTCTTTTTGTAAACATACTTTGAATTCTCAGTAACAATTTTAACATCTAGAAATATTTTTGTTTCTTTAAATCTTTAAAAGATTAGTCAGCATTGAGTTTGACTTACTACTGGAGTTATTAAGGGGATTGCCTTGTTTGTACCATTGAATATCATCTTCATAGAAATATACCAAAACAGCGCATGTTAAATTGACTTCATCATTGCGTGCTATTTTTTCATTTTGGTCAATTCCATAAATCGTCATGTTCTCTGCTATATCACCAATCAACACATGCGCCTTTTTATTAACCAAGCCTATTGTGTTTCCAAATTTGTTACTAGCACTGCAGGTTATTATTCCAGGACGGTTTGGTCGGAAAAGAAGCTCGTGTATGTGTTCAATGCTTGAATCTCCTAAGCGAACGTTATGAGACAACTACAAATTTAATTCAAACAGGTATTACATGGTTCTTCAATGATTACAAAATACGTACGTTGAATGTTTGGGAGTTTTTCATTTCGCACGTTGGCCAGCGGGGAGTGGTGTCACAAGGCATAAAAGTCCACGTGACGTGAGCAATTGGAAATGACTTTATTTTGCACTTTAAGAGTACATCACAACCCTCTTGGACATAAACATCTTCAATTTTGACTATGGGTTTATCGCTTATACTGACATTAAAATCCAGTTCTTTGTTGTTGATGCCGTTGATTGCCCTTATCTTATATATACCGGTATCCGTCATCTGTGCATTAGTTATTAACAAAGTGGCTTTGTACTCCGTGAAGTCAATATGGAATTTTTCAGTTGCAATTATCTCAGTATTATCAGGTCGGAACCATGTGAGTGTTGGTTCGGGGTAACCGTTGTACTTTACTGATATTTTGACGGTATCGTTGGCCATATTATGGATATTGTAGTGATTATTGGGTTCGCTCATTTCGATGTAACTTTCATTTGCACCTAATATTGTTTTCAAAGAGTAAAAAACCATAAATATTAAAAATAAAAATCAGATAAGGTGCTCCGTTACTTTTTTGCTGATTTAGTGACTTTAAGATTTCTTAATCGATTTCAGAGCTGTTTAATTATTCGTTACTATAAACGTCGAAGCATTAGGCCTTAAGCCAAAAGCAGTAAATCTTTATCTTTGATTGTATAGAAGAGCAGCAGAAGATCAAAGAACCAAAAATAAATATAATTACAGTACACAAAATATTTTGTAAATTTTGAAGAGAATTGGAAATGGGAGCAGAGTTCTTTTAACTTACGGAGTACGACAATAGTTGTTGTTGTTTTCGCATTGTTTCCTGAATAATCTTCAACATGACAAGTGTAGCGTCCTGAATCAGAGAGTTGAGCGTTTTGAACTTTGAGAACTGATTGGCCAGTGTTGTGAGTAGTGTTCTTTTTAAAATCTACAAACTCTGCAGGTTTAATCTCAAGCCGATCCTAAAAAAATACGTTTTTTAATTTACGATAGAAAGGTACAATATGTTTAGTAATTGTTTCTAAATGTAACATGTCACTAAACTTAAACTGTAACAATAAATTAAAATATTAAAGAAAAAAGAAAAATGCAGTTATGCTCCTTCAGTTTAAAATGTTTAAAACGAGCAATGAAAAAATTTTAAAAATTGGCAATAAATGTACATCTCTTCTCTATCTCTATCTATTACCACGTTTATAAGACGACCGAAACGGATTGCACTTACGTCAGCCTGACTCAGTACAGTTTTTGTTTAGACCGCTTTTACATTATCGAATTTTGCGGCAGAGAGATTCTCTCATCCGACTTTTGCTTGTTGTCAAGCGCGCGCGCGGTTTGGCTATGTCGTGTTTTATATTATCCAACTGTGTGTTCGAACTTATCGTCGATTCTTCTTTGTTGTCGGATGGTTGTGTCTGGTTTGCTTAAACATTGTCAGACTTTCGTAAACATACTATTCCTCATTTCCCTTCATTTTTATTTTCGTATGCTGGAGTATGTTTCATCGCAAAACAATTTGTTTACATTTTTGTTTGTATATGCATTTTATTTCGATTTAAAATGAGTTTTGAAAAGGCATATAAAATTATAGATTGTGTGAAATTAATTCTGAACATGGATGAGAGTGAGAGTGATGACGATGAACTTATAGTGTCCAATTTTCAGTTAGATACGTCAAAAAATTAAAAACTTTTTCTAATAAGAACTTTTATTTAAAGGGGGGTTTGTATGGGAGGTACCACTCCTGGTAACCGTAGGATTAGATTATGAAATTGACATGGTTAATGAATATAAATCAGAAACTTATATTGTCCAAATTTCAGTTTGATACGTCAAACAACAAAAAACATTTTCTAATAAGAACTTTATTTGAAAGGGGGGTTTTTATGGAAGGTACCACTCCTGGTAAATCTAGGATAATGAAATTTACATTGTAGATGGACATAGATCAGAAACTTATAGTATCCAAATTTCAGTTCGATACGTCAAAAAACAAAAAACTTTTTTAATAAGAACTTTAATTTAAAAGGGGATTTGTATGGGAGTGGTCCGATTCGGCTGATTCCGAAAAATGACAGCGTATGGTAAAATGAAACCTATGTGCTCTCTGGCTCAAAAACTGAGGGACTAGTATTGATACAGACGGACGGACGGACAGACGGACATGGCTCAATCAACTCGTCTCATCGAGCTGATCACAAATACGATATATATACTTTAAGTGCTCTGCGATGACTCCTTTATGACAAACTTATAATACTATTCACTCCCGTGAAGAGCATAATGAAGAGAAATTAGAAAAAGTTTGTTTGTAACGACAGTAGCATAATATATAAGCAAGCAAGCCAGACACAACCATCAGACAACAAAAAAGAATCGACGATAAGATTCACAGAATCATTGAGAAAATGATACTAAAGGAAAATAACTGCACCATGTTGTTGTTGAAGTCGCTTCGCGTGTTAAAACAGCATAAAATCAATTTATGCATGTGTATTGAGTCAGGGTGACCTAAGTGCAAACCGTTTCGGGCGTCTTCTAAACGGGGTATATATATGTATATATTTATATTACATATCTATCTTCTTCTTCTATATATATATAAAAGAAAGTCGTGTGTGTTACACGATTTATAACTCAAGGACGGTTGGGTCAATTTTTATGATTTTTGATTTGTTGGATTTCTCTTCGCCCCGAATAGCAGAATAACTACTAACACGTCGGATACGACCAGCTGTTGTCGAGAAATTCGTGTATAAAATATTGCATAGAAACCCTAGAGACCTAATTTAAAATTAATCAAGTACTCTTTGTCAATTGTCTAATCAGAGAATTATGTTAATATTCATATTTGATTAGTCTGATTTTTCTAAAGTATCTCAGCTGCTTCACAATTGTTTTTTTTTTCCTTTGTTTTGCGTGAGTGTTATGAAAAAATCGTATTGTGTGAATATTATTATTTACAATGCCGCGACCCAGAAGACCAAATCTATCCCGTAATGCAATAAGGAATATTGCGAATCAATCAACTGAAGGATAACGAGTAATGACAACAAAACGAAAAATGTCGTATATAAAAAGTTGCTTCAATGAAGTGTGTCGACCCGAGTGCAATCACAGCAATACCTTAATGAAATTTATAAAATTAGGAGTATAAAAACTGAATTTAATTCAGCTACTAACTTAAGACAAGATTCCTTGAGCGAGGGCGTAGCAACGCGGGCCGGGACTACTAGTATATATATAAAAATGAACCGCTAAAAGTGTTGGTAAGCGCCAAACTCGAGAACGGCTGGACCAATTTTTATGACCAAGTGGATGGTTATAAGCTACATTTGGATCTGGTAGGCGGCGTAGTTTTGGAGATACAGCAAATATTAACATAAACTGTTTAGGTTTGACTATAATGTAGTCTCCGATGAAGTTCCTCACGACTTATTGCTACTGTTATGTCATCCTTGTATCGCCTAATGTCATTTCGGGTATGCGTGGGAGGACAAGACAAATAATAGTGCTGTAGTTTGGGTATGCACTCATACGTGAATGATACTGCTTATTAGAAAGATGCTAAGTATGTTGCAGAACTGATACTCGTAATACTTTGCTCCTTGATAGAGATAAACAATATTGACCATCTGGAAGCAACGAAGGGCGTTATTATAGCTATACTGCAGGTGTCCCCTTTCCTGAGATAGTTATTTACTAGGCCGCAAACTTTATCCTCATCCACACCCTTTTCAGCATTCTAAGCCTAGACCTCATGACTCTGAACTCATGAATGCATTTCTATCATTTCTAATTGCAGCTTCTGCATCACGAGAACTAGTCTCCTCCAACAAAACTTGAGGTTTTATGTTATTAAGCCTACGTATGAAAGACCGATTCTATCTGGTATTAAATGAAATGAGGTCCAAATTTAGTATCACGTTTTCTAGAATTCCCTATTTATTTGCCGTCAAACGAAATGAAAGATTGGGCTTTACATTGTCAAGCCCTAGATAGCCGCCTAATTGTATCCCACAGCTATCAGGGAGATAGCTATAGAGATCAGGACTATATGAGATAATGAAGCAATTTTGCCCTACAATGATCCCGACACAAATTTTGTAATCTCAAGGTTCATCTCCGCTAAGCGTTCATTACTTGTGTTTAGAATCCAGATTTCATCACCTAAATCGGATACGCTAAGCGTTCATTACTTGTGTTTAAAATCCAGATTTCATCACCTAAATCGGATACGCGTGCAGCTTCTGCCGCTAAATTAAGTCTTAAAAGAAAGAATCTTCCTGGAGGAATGTGGTTCTTTGTGGCTTTAATTCTTGAGACTTAAAGTATAATCAATGGACTCCAATCAGCTTATTACGATTGATCACAAGTGACGAAATCATGTATTAATCAGAATCGGTACATCGGAACTTAGATCAATATCGACATGAAGTGCATTCAGATCACCTAGAATATTACGAATAATAGCCGTGAGCGCAGCTGTTTCCCGGAGGACCATAAATGCTCACTAGCTCAATTTCAACATAACCGGTCTTTATAATAAATAAAATATCAGAGGGTATTGACAGATGGTAGGGAAAAAGTCTAAAATTCTCCGTGCGATGAACAAATAAATCCACCCCCATTATTATGACATCTGTCTTGCCTAACTACAATCCGCTAGTGATATCAGACAGCATCTTCTCGACAGCTGCAATCAAAATTTTATTTCGAACCGTATAACCGCAATCTCTAGTACCTTTCTACGCAGTCCGGTTCATTCAACTGGATGATCCTGCAAGAATCAAACAGCTGAGACGGGGGAAGTGAAGGTTCGGTTGGCTAAAGGAGGTAATTGTGACTTGATGGAAAGTGGTAAGTATTAGCTATTGAGTCGTTATTCCATTCATTTCGAAATCAAAGTGCAGCGCCTCATATGGTACAATTTATGACAATTATTACACTTAACAGAGACAATAGTCAGTTGGATTACATTATAATATTTTGCGAGCCCACTGAAGGTGTGCGGGGTTTATGGACACGGCTTAAGTGTAGAACCTTGCCATTGTGCACAACAAGTAGCTACACACTGCTCCAACCGATTCTTCAGGGAATCCTAAAATGAAACCATTCTTTACAGCCAGAGCATTACACAGAGGCAGAACTCGTACCAATACTCTTGCTACACACGGAGCAGAATCGGGTCTTAGGACCTGGATTCAGTTCAATTCAAGCACAGATTAAGAGAATGGAAATAACACGACTTTGTTTTACATAACTTAACATCTGCACCTGAGTAGCGGTATTGCCTCAGCGGTACCTCGGCAGTGCCATCGTTGCTAATATTACTTTATATTGTGTAGTATAACAGATAAGAACTTTAGTCTGATATGAATACTGAAGGAAGAACAACGTGCTCTGGCTTCCTTCTCTAATTTCCTTCCATTAATTTGCAATATCCTAGGAAATAAATGCAAATAGTGCAGCCATCTGGAATGCAAATTGCTGGAATATTCAGATTCATAGTGCAGTCCACGGAATTTAATTTCTTATTTTATATATGGATGTCATCTAAGTTTTTTTTTCTGCTCTAAATCTAATATATAGTCTATTAATATTACAGTTGTATATATAATGTGAGCTCACTCTGTATGTAAAAAAAGTTTGGATTTATATATCTATATAATTAAACGGCAAACATTGAATTTTATAATTCCATTCCTGCTTAAACCACTGAACCTATTTGACAAAAAAAAATACCAACTGAAAGGTATTTTTCGCTAGATGTGTTAAAAATAACCGCTTTACAACAACAATAACAACACAGCCGTTGATAAGTGCGTGTATGCGCGCATTAGCATGGGAGAATAGAGAGATTTGTGTGTGTGTGTGTGTGTGTGTGTGTGTGTGTGCCTCTCTCTCTTCTGTTCTATTGCCGTTGATGTTGTGAACGCAGTAGAATGGCAGAATAGAGAGGGTTTGTGTGCCTTTCTCTTATTTCTTTTGCTGTACGCTCATTGGTTGTGTTAAGCCGTGTTATAGAGTTTTCGCAAAGAACACTGTTTATAGAGAAGTTATTGTATTAGTACTTTAAAAAATAAATGCTTTTTCTAGAATGCGGTCGATTGTGTCGGCCGGGTACTCTTCCTGTAAATACATTAAAAACTGATTGATTATGTATGTAATATGGCTATTCTTAGTTCTTACTGTATATTTATCATGCTCTATAATTTTTACTTACATTATTTAGAGAAATTGGCAAGGACCAGTTCATATGGTAGTTTGCTCCTCGTTCTGTTTGTAGTTCACACACCAACTTAAAGTCATCTCCTTCATAAACATGTCCACGGGATTGTGATAGGATTATCGGTTTGTTAATGTGAATGGATTTTTCTGTTTAATTTATTAATTTATAAAACATTTAAGTATTACTGTTAAATTAAACTTTTTATTTGAAAGCAATTGTTTAAATACAAACCGATTAAATTACTAAAAATAAATAATGTTTATACATATTTACAGTCACACATACATGTACCAGAACGTAAGTATATCTTTCAAAATATTTATATATTATTTATAGCCAAGCAAACAAATCATACATTTATACATTTATTTGTCTATATTAGTGTAATAAATATTTTGTATACATTTATACATACATATCGCACCCTAACTTCAAAAGGTCACTAACTCAAAAAACACAATTTTTGAGCTAATAATGCAGAATTATTCGTTATAAGTATCATGTTTTATATTGTGTAATTTCATATTAATAACTAACAAACTCTGCGCGTGAGAAAATAATATTTCTTCTATAATTAGCTAATTTATGAGTAAATTGAAAATTTTAAATGCGATTTTATCGAAATGCTGTTTTATGAATTAATGCCCTTTTGTAGTTAGGGTGCGATATATTAAAAGAAAAAGTTAGGATAATTATGTTAAAAAAGTTATTAGACTATAGTCGGACGGCCGGCTATGAAATACCATGTTTTGTCAAAATGAGTACGAAGTTAATTGATAAATACTTGTGTATATATACTGACAACAATAAATATTTAATATTATACATATTTAATACCAAAAGATGGTAGTATTTATGTTTCAAGGCTTGTGGCCATCATATCCATTAGATATTTTGTGATTAAAAAAAAAAATTTGTGAGTGTGCTTAACACTCGAGAGCCTTTGATGTGAAACACGTTGACTATGTAAGTATGTAGCCAAATGAATTGATGAAAGTTTGATAGATTCACCTGTCTTTCTAATATTATATTTTACGCTTGAAAACAAGAAGTATATAATAAATGAATCATATAAAAAGGAGCATTATGCTGTTAACAGAGTCATATAACACAGTAGATACTCAAAGTGTTTCAATCGCATTTTATTTCATATTGTATTTTAATCGATTTTTAGATCCATTAAACTGTTTTAATATTTTGTAAGTTACAAAGTTTAAAAAATACAAAGTTTGAAAAGAAAAAATCAAAAAAAATTGAAAGGGCTTAAATCGACTGTCTGTTGTTTGGTGTCATCGGCCGAGCCGTCGCTTTACACACAATGCTATTGAGGTACTTATGTTAGTAACAGAAAAGTGCATACTTAAAGTGTTTCATTCACATACACTGTGCGACAAAAAAAAAAAAAAGAAATATATGTTATTAATCTAAGTACGTAAAGGTTTAAGTAATAAATTGAAGAAATGACCCACATAACAGTCTGGGCATTAAAAATTTCGAACCAGAGAAATAACATTACATAGTACCGCACTACAAGACTTCCCGTCTTTTATGTTACATGTTTTAATGCGTAGTTCACATTGGCATTCTAGTATTTCATTCTACCAAAGGCGTCCTAAGTTAAGCAATCTCTCGAAATTATCCAATCGTAGAACGACTCTTGGTGTCACGTTCCTGAATAATCTATTTGCTGGCAATATCTTAACCCAACTTAGCTTGGTAACATATTTTTAGTTACGGGTTACAAGGAATTTTTCTCTTATACTTGTTGGATCCTGTAAAACTACTTATTTGCAGCGTCATGCATTTCGTGTCTAATGTAAATCTTACAAACTATACTACCACCTGGTAGCTAACTGTATCTAAAATCAAATCTTGTAACGCATCTTAACACTTAGCATTCTATGCCCAGACTGTTATGTGGGTCATTTCTTCAGTTTATTACTTAAACCTAACGTACTTAGATTAATAACATATACTTATGTGTGTAATTATATTACTATTTTTTTTTTTATAAAATTCATAATAATAAAAAATAAGTATTATTTTTGATTGATAAGTACTATTTTTTCGCTCTCTTTATTGATTTAATGTATCAGAACTTTTAAATGGTACGTGTTAGAAGAAAACCGTTAACCTCTTCGTGTTCAGCATGTCCAAATTAATAAAGAATAGGTGTTTTCATTAATGTAATAAATTTTTCTTTTTGTCACATAGTGCAATCCTCTCTACTAATCACTGAAATTTAATCTATCATAACTTTTAAATGAGACGTGTTAGTTTTTTTGTCGCACAGTGTTATTAATGAATAGGGGCATAGCTAGCTATTTAGCAAATAAATTTCCCCCACCGGGTCAGAGACAGATATACTTTCTCTTTGCTTAATTAGTTGTAAGGCTTTATTTTAAGTATTTTTAATGTTCTTTTTGCTTAATTAGTTGTAAGGCTTTATTTTAAATATTTTTAATGTTCTTTGTTGACAGTATTTTGTCATAATTAAATTAAATAAATAAATAAATAATGCGATTTAGTAAATTTTATTAAACTTCAATAATCCAACCATCCAACCTTCCTTTCTTAGCATCACATCAGTTTGAGTGGCAATCTTATTGTACATTTATTCTTTATAAGTTTGCCATTTAATTTGGGTTTGTATGGGAGGTACCCCTCCTGGTAACCCTTGGATCATGAAATTTACATGGTTGATGAATATGGATCAGAAACTTATAGTGTCCAAATTTCAGTTCGATACGTTAAAAACCAAAAAACTTTTTCTAATAAGAATATTAATTTAAGGGAGGGTTTCTAAGGGAGGTACCCCTCCTGGTAACCCTAGGATCATGAAATTTATATGGTTCATGAATATAGATCAGAAACTTATAGTGTTTAAATATAAAAAATAAAAATAAATAAAATAAAATTTAAAGAATCACGGTGTCGCCAATCGATCACTAAACTGGTCCCCCATCCGAACACTTTCCGAGCCTGCGTTGCTTAATTTTTCTCATAGCTCTGATCGACAAGAAAAGCGTCAGCCAAAATTACTTATGACGATGAAGCAAATGTAAAATTTTACCCTACCGAAACCAAAGATATTTCACATCAAAAATGTCACAATAGAAGTATATTTATACTCTTCACGGGAGTGAATAGTATTATAAGTTTGGCATGAAGTTTGTAACACACAGAAGGAGACATCGCAGACCACATAAAGTATATATATTTGTGATCAGCTCGATGAGACGGGTTGATGTAGCCATGTCCGTCTGTTCGCAAAACTAGTCGCACAGTTTTTGAGCTAGAGAGCTGAAATTTCTTGTTACCAAACGCTGCACATTTGACGGAATCAGCGGAATCGGACCACTAGGGGGGTACCTCTCATACAAACACCCCTTTAAATTAATGTTCTTAATTGAAAAAGTTTTTTCTTTTTTGACTTATTGAACTGAAATTTGGACACTATAAGATTCTGTTTCGTATCCATCAGCCATGTAAATTTCATGATCCTAGGGTTACCAGCAAGGCTACCTCCCATATAAACTCACATTAAATGACAAACTTATAAAGAGTATAAGTACAATTAAAATACAATGCAACTCAAACTGTGTTCTTTGTTGATACTCAAAATGTGTTCTTTGTTGATTCTCAAACTGTAACAGAGAGAATATAGTGATGCTAAGAAAGGAAGGTTTGATGCAACCCGGAGGAGCGTGAAGAGTATTACATCTTTGGCACAGCCAATGATAGCCTTCTTTCTTTTTTTATTTCATATCGATAACTCTTAAACCAAAACCAACCAAAGGTAGGAATATACTATATATGCGCAATTTTCGCCAAAAAATAGGAAATAGTCTGTGGCTGTGATTCTGAACCGAACCGGTTTTTGAACCGAACCGTCGCGTTTTGTGGGCTTCAAACCGAACCATGAACCGAACCGTTTTTATTTTAAAAAGACAGATCCGTACCGAAAAGCACTCCTAAAAAAGGTTCGGTTCATGCTAAAAATGAAATTCTTATGATAAATCTACTAAAATTTATTATATTTGACAATCTTGAGAAGACATTCTTTTACTAAATTTGAATACTGAATAAATGAAAAAAAAATTATATAATAACTTACGTAAATTATTGCAATGCTATTGAGGAACATTGCCTTTAAACTTGCTTTCATAATCAAATGTTTCTTGAAATAATTTTGGCGTGTATATAGTTTAAACAACGTATAGTATACACTAGAGCTGTAAAACTATCGATAGTTTCGATAGTAAGAACCAACAACAACGCTTCATTTTACATCAAAAAATTTATGCAAATTGTTGCGTAGTATATTCCCATGGTGTAATAATTATTATTAGTATTATTGTACTTAGGTATATTTCTACCATAAGAAAGTAAAGGACCTTAAGGTATAGGGTGGCTGATGAATTTTGCTACATTAAGAAACTCAAATAACTTTTTTTAGTGTATGGAATTCATTTTTATTTTTTTCAGGTCATTAAATTTTATTAAATATAGCTTAATTAGTTTTAAAAAGAATTGAATTTAAATGCCCGCTGCTCGTTGACACATGTGCGGCATCTTAGTAAAAAGTTGTTCATTGCTGCTTGGAGAAAAAAAAAAAATTGTCGACTTTGTTTTGTAGACTTCTTGTTTGCATAAACCCCACAAGAAAAAGTCAGGTGCAGTAAGGTCAGTCGACCTGGGGGGCCAATGGAATTGGATTGAAATAAGTTAATTAGGAAATTTTCGTCGCAACTCTGTCATAACAGGCTGGGCTATGTGAGGCGTTGCTCCATCCTGTTGAAACCACACAGAGTTGAAAGGAATTCTCTTTAGCATTTTCAAATAACGGTCTCCAGTAACCGTAACGGTGTGACCATTTTTTTGGTAGCGGCTTTCATCAGCCACCCTGCCACGTACAAATTTTTTGGACAAAAATAGGAGAAAGAAGCATTTTTGTGCGTGGAAGGAGCTGTTTGTGAGTTTGCACAAAAATTTGGTGCAAAATCAAAATGTTCCTACAAATTTGTGACAAAATTTTGTACGGTGGATGGCGAAATCATCTCATTATGCGCGCAGCAAAGGAGGAAAACATTCGAAAATCAGCCAAAAAGTCGACAAAAAAAAAATGAATATCTTTTGATTTAGTAGGTCGATTTCGATCAAATAAACGCCAAATATACACGAAACTTTCTACAATACACCATTCAAAATAGGTTATTCACCATTCAAATAGGTTAAGCCGTTTCTGAGATTAACGTGCACAAACTGAAATATGCTTACGATTTTATGTATATGAATATGGAGATTTAGTAATTAATTTTTTTATTAATATAATTTAAATAATAATAATTTAATTAATTTCTATTATTTTTAATTCTATTATTTTTGTTGAAATGTAATATTAATAATTGAATTGAAGTATTTTGTTAATAAAATTTTGAGTTTTAGTATTGTTTAATTATTTAAAAATATTAAATTTAATTTTTAAATTATAAATATGTACATATTTTACTGCTATTGCAAGCAATATTGCCGCCAGCTAAAGGCCACAAATACATATGGCTAATGGTCTTTGCCACCCCGCATTCGCTGACGAATCAGCAAGTACATAAAAGTTGTTTCTTTGAAATCGTTTGTTTTGGCTTTGTTTTTTAACTACTTAACTATCCAACGCCACTTTCTCCCCAGAGCCGCGCGAGTTGGGGTTCATTAAAAACCGAACACGACTGGGTATCGACCACAAGTCACTTCGGTACTGAATTACTGTGGTTAGTAGACATGCAATACAAACTTAGTAAACTACTTTACGGCTACAGACCAAACGTCATCAGCCATATATAAAAGCATGCACTGTAAAGCTAAATTTAATACTTAAAACATAGGGTTGTACAATAAAGATACTTTAGCTTCAACTTTTCAATGTGATTTCAAAAAATAGCTTATTCTGTTGAGAAAACCACATTATATTTATGCATATTGCTTCTCTGACATAATAAAAACAGACCAAAATCGATTTAATCAAACTGATGTCGACTGCCTCTTATAACATAAGCACCAAAATCGATATTCGTTATACCGAAACTCGCAGAATCGATATCAGCCCTGGTCTGCATCAAAGGTGTATGAACGCGTGATGCGACGCAGATGTGCATTACAATCTACAACAACAACACCTGAATGACATCATTTTACTTGTCGTAGTAGTCGATTGTGATGCGAATCTTGGGTTGCATCAGTGTGATTCGCAACATGGTCCTGTCCAAATCGACTATTAATTTTAACGGCGGCAGGATACACTTTTTGACCCATACTTTTCTTTTTCTGCCTCTCCTTTCCCGTCTTCACAATAATTCACATGCAAGAGCTGCACATTTTTTTTTTGTTTTCATATGTAGCAAACATTTTTATTATTAAAATTTTACTTTAGGTTTTTTTGAATTGATATTTTGTAATATTATAATACACAGAGAAACTATAACACAGTCTTGTCAACTTGCGGATATAATCGAAAGTCAGTTGGCAAGTCTGCTACTTTCATCATATTTTTTTTATTTTCCGACTCGAACGGAAAAAAAAAATATTTTTAAATTTTGATGAGTGTTCACACGATCATATAATATGATATATTTTTTCATCATTTATATGACAAAAATCATATTTCTATGACATATTTTTGCTGCCCACACGGTTCATAATTTTTTTTTTTTTTTTATATAATATGATATACATCATATTTCTCCAAATAAAGCAAAACAAAACCATGCGATTCATAAACTCCCACTTACACAGAGACCTAAACGTTCCCTCTGTGGGAGACTATCGATTCATCCAAATCCCTTAGCAAACGCTCTTGCTGTAAATAAAACCGCTAGAAGAAGACTGAAGAGGCTCCATCCACATGAGCTTAAGGATCGGAGAATCTATCCAAATAAATTGTGTAGTATTCGTTATACTAGTCACTGTTAAATAATAATAATCTTTGTTACCTTCTGTAAGTCTTGTTAAATAGTATAGCCTTGTTTTCTAACGTTATATTTAACTTGTAGTAATTAAAACCTATCAGTGATTATTGTTCATAAAATATATTTAAAACCAGAAAGAAGGCTATCATTGGCTATGCCAAAGATGTAATACTCTTCACGCTCCTCCGCGTTGCATCCAACCTTCCTTTATTAGCATCACATCAGTTTGAGTGGCAATTTTATTGTACATTTATTCTTTAAAAGTTTGCCATTTTATTTGGGATTGTATGGGAGGTACCTCTCCTGGTAACCCTAGAATCATGAAATTTACATGGTTGATGAATATAGATCAGAAACTTATTTTAGTTCGATACGTTAAAAAACAAAAAACTTTTTCTAACAAGAACATTAATTAATTTAAAGGGTAAAGGTACCCCACCTGGTAGCCCTAGGATCATCAAATTTACACGATTGATGGCTATAGATAGATTACTAACTTATAGTGGCCAAAATTCAGTTCGATACGTTAAAAAACAAAAAACTTTTTCTAACAAGAACATTAATTTAAAGGGGTGTTTGTATGGGAGGTACCCTACCTGGTAGACCTAGGATCATCAAATTTACACGGTTGATGGCTATAGATTACAAACTTTCAGTGTCTAAAATTCAGTTCGATACGTTAAAAAACAAAAAACTTTTTCTAACAAGAACATTAATTTAAAGGTGGGTTTGTATGGGAGGTACCCCACCTGGTAGACCTAGGATCATGAAATTTACATGATTGATGGCTATACATTACAAATAGTGTCCAAAATTCAGTTCGATAAGTTAAAAAACAAAAAACTTGTTCTAATAAGAACATTAATTTAAAGGGGGGTTTGTATGGGAGGTACCCCACCCAGTAGCCCTAGGATCATGAAATTTACGCGATTGATGGCTATAGATTACAAACTTTCAGTGTCCAAATTTCAGTTCGATATGTTAAAAAACAAAAAACTTTTTTTAATAAAAACATTAATTTAAAGGTGGGTTTGCATGGGAGGTACCCCCCCCCCCTCCCCACTCCTCCCTTGTGGTCCGATTCGGATGAATCTAACAAATGTGCTGCGTACGGTAAAAAGAAGCCCTTGTGCAAAATTTCAGCACTCTAGCTCAAAAACTGAGGGACTAGTTTGCATACATACATACAGACAGACGGACACCTTCAATTTCATTTATTTTCAGCTTCTATCTGAATTTAACTTTGATTTTTCATTATGATCGCATAGACCAGAAACGGCACCAGGACCAGATTTGAGTAATGAGGTTCTGGCACCGTTATTTTTCTGGTGCAGGGAGACTGTGCTACATAGAACGGAACCAGAAATGCATATTATTGTTTTGATCATAGTGAAAAGTGATAAAAGTTTAAAATAAATAAAACTTAAGCATGATATGCTTTCTTTTAACAAAGACTTCAAATCTTTGGTCTGTATTCTTTTGTTGAGTAATAAAAAGAAAAGGAAATGTGCACTTATCCGAGAAAGAGTGGAAAAGGGCGTCTTCAACGTATTGGTTGGTCGCCATTTGATAGATGATGCGACAAAATTTGTTGAACATTTTAATTTGATGCCCCTCATCTTTTCGGAAATTTTACATGCCACTAAAGATGATTTGGAAACTGCTTCCACAAGATGGGTGCGAAAATCTATAGCTGCGCAGTACAAATTATGCGTCACATTGCGATATTTGGCAGCAGCCGAAAGTTTTAGATAAAATAGGTTATTTTTTAGATTAACACATATAATTCTTTATAATACAAGGTGGCGCAAAAGAAATCACCCTATTGGAAGATGCTCTCATTTTTGCAAATGGCCGCCAATGTCAAATCTGTTTTGACATTTGTGGACTAGACAGATACAGAATACAAGTGAATAAGCCATGGAGCGATACACTCCCCAAGAACGCGGAATAATTGTGTCTATTTTTTTGCGTAACAATTCGTCCGTTGTGTTGGCGCAGCGTGAATTCCGTCGCCGATTTCCCCGCCGTCCGACACCGACTGCGCAAACACTGCGCGCCGTTTAGCCACTAACCTTGAAGAGTATGGGACCACACGAGACGTTGCCAAGAGTGGCCGGCCCCGGAGCGCCCGTTCTGCCGTGAATATCGCCGCTGTAGCCGAGGACGTCGAAATGAGCCCCGAAACATCGACCAGACGACGTGCCACGCAATTGGGCCTCAGCCGGCGGTCCCTGCAACGAATTTCGGTGAAAGATTTGAACATGTTCCCCTACAAAGTTCAGTCCGTGCATCAGCTGCTGCCTGCCGACCGCCAAACGCGCGCAACTTATGCCCAAGCTATCCTCAATCTCGACACCGAAGTGGACGATTTTTCGACCAAAATCATAATGAGCGATGAGGCTCATTTTCACCTCAGCGGGTACGTGAACAAGCAAAATTATCGCTTCTGTGGAACCGAAAATCCGCGAGTGATGCACGAGGAGCCATTACACCCGCTCAAAGTGACTGCGTGGTGCGCTGTTCACGCTGGAGGAGTCATCGGACCATTTTTTTCGAGAACGCCGCGGGTCAAACGACAACAGTGGACGGTGCGCGCTATAGGGCAATGTTGACCGAGTTTTTTCTGCCCGAACTGGACGAATTAGGACTGGTGGACATGTGGTTCCAACAGGACGGAGCAACAGCACACACTGCACGAGCCACAACCGACATTCTGAAGGATGCGTTTCCGTGTCGCTTAACTTCGCGTTTTGGCGATTTGCACTGGCCCGCCAGATCGCCTGATTTAACGGTCCCGGACTTCTTTTTATGGGGTTTTTTGAAGTCTCGTGTTTACATCAACAAGCCTGAGACCTTGGAAGCCCTCAAGGAAAATATCCGACACGAATGCGAGAATTTATCGCCCGAAACGCTCGCCGAAGTGATGGAAAATGCCATAAAACGAGCCCGTATGGCAATCAATTGTGACGGCGCCCATTTGTCCGATATCATCTTCTCGACTTAACACAATTAATTCTAAAGGTCTAAATAAACATAATCAAAAAACAGAATCGAAGTTTTTCATTTAGAAAAAAAATAAGAGCCAAACAACATCGGATGACTTCTTTTGCGCGCCACCTTGTACATAACATTTCATTTCTTATATTTTTAATAAATTTCACTTAACATATTTGTACAAGATATTACTTTCAGTATTTTTATTAAAGTAACTTTATATGTAACTTTTCTTAAAAACTAATAGAAATTCATATTTAGAACTTTTTTTTTCTCTTATATTTTTTAACGTCAAATAAACCAAAAGGTTTTTAGACATTAGTATAATTTTTAAGGAATAATCACTTGAGCTTAAAAGAAATGGTGTTTACGAGCCCCTGTTGGGGAGGTCGGTAGGGTGAAGTCGTTTTAACCTTCGTGGAGTTCTGTTATATGTTAGGGCCTTGCTAGGGGATTATGGTGTTGGAGCAGTCGATCTTTATAACTGCTGAAGAAATTGATTTGCTCAAGTACCGTTGGCATTTTCAAGTCACGATAAAAGGTCGAATTTCTGCCGAACCATGGAGCCCCCGTTATTCTTGAATTTTGCTTGAATTTTTCTAACGTTGTATAGAGCTGTCGTCCCCCAGATTTGGATGCCATATATCCAGACGGGATATACTTGTCAGCATATGAGCAGTTTGTTGCTGATCCGGAGTTTGCTTTTCGCTCGCAGCAGCCAATCCATTCTTTGATAGCAACACGCAGTGATATACTTTACATGGGCGCGCCAAGTTAGCCGCTTGTCCAAGATCAGACCAAGGTATCGAACTTGGTCAACCTGTGGTATGATGCTAGAGTTAAGAGTAATAACAGGACAAACATTGCGCCTTAATGTAAATGTACAGTTTGCTGATTTGGAGGCATGTATGCCAATGTTCCAATGCTTAGTCCAGGCGTTGAATTTCTGCATATATCGATGGACTAGTTCAGCAGAATTAACGGGAGATGATGATTTCGCAAGAATGGCAGTGTCATCTGCATAGGTAGCGACCATAATGTTGTCATTATCCGGCATTGGCATATCCGCAGTGAATAGAGAGTGAAGGACTGGAGAGAAAACACTGTCTTGAGGTACTCCAGCATTGATACGCCTTATGTTGGAGTCAGTATCGCGGACTCTGACAAAAAAGGCTCTGTCTGCCAAAAAGCTCTTAAACATCAGAAATTGCTTTCCTGGCAGTGTTTTACTTAGAAAACCACTTAACCAAACCCTGTCGAAGTATTGCTTCGTTTCAAATGCAGTTATAATATGATGTACGACTCTGTGAAGTTGTTCCAACATTGGAAGAAGGCTTATGGGTCTATACGAAATAACAATATTCTCTGGTTTTCCCGGTTTCGGGATCAGGAGGGGAAGTGACAGATCCTGAGCATCGAATTGAATTGGATTGAGCAACACCAAGAATAGCATTCGTTTGGTGGGTAGCGCCTTGGCAACCGTTGAATCGACTTTGTCGTACCCGGGAACCTTTTTCTTTATTAATTTTTTTATTTCATTTTTGACTTCAGCTAGGGTGTGTCTAATTGTTATTGTATAAGGCTCGTGCGCTGATAAGGCATCAGCGGTTTCATTCTCATCCATGACGTCGGCGAGTTGCAGTTTTGAGAAGCGGCTTTCCTATTCTCAGCAAACGCCTCTGCTTTTCAGTTCGACACCACTGGTTAGAACTATCACGTACTGGAGCGTGTCTGTGTGGCTGTTGCTTGACACATTTAGCTGATCGCCGTAGATTGAATCACACTTCTTTATTTGGATCCGCATTGAGAATGAGATTGTCGAAGAGAGTAGCTCTAGCCACCGCAAGCTTCCCTTTTAGCTCTTTCGCAGTCCTTCTCCAGGCAATCATGTCACGTTCATTTCGGCTACGCAGAAAGCGTCGGCGTAGACTGCGCTTGTACCTTATCAGCTCAACAATCTCTGGTTTTAAAAGAGCCAGAGGTTGACTGGGAGGACAAGGTAGCTGACTCGAAGAGGCGAAATCCGCAGCTTCATGAAGAATTCGTGGAAAGATTTCTACCCCATCATCAATATTTTTTTTTTTAACTCCATATTCAGATTGGTTTTCTCATCTGTCCAAAACTGGAATTTTTCAATATTTGCATGCATTGAAAGCAATCTAGTTTTGGCTTTATATGTATCGGCCACAACACACAATTTCATAATAAGGGGAATATGGTCAGAATTAGATCTGCGGACTTTCTGATTGCTAGGCAGGTACGGTTAATTCCGCAGTAGACTGCGAAGTCAACAGCATTCGGATGTCGTTGCGTATCATAGGGGTCCAAGGTTTGAGCTCCAGTTGCCAACACCTCCCTTCTGCTGTTGATTATAAAGTTGAACAGTTCTCGTTCTCTTGATATTGAGATTCTTGAGCCCCATAAACGGTGCTTTGCATTCCGATCTCCTCCAATTATGATATTTAGGACAGAGGTTATTAAACAGGTCGATGAATTCGAGTTCGTTCAGAGCCATACCAGGGGGACAGTAGATTGACGCAATAGAAATTACATCAATATTAGTGGAGACTTTCACTGTAGCCAATTGAGTAGAGATCGTACGGGTGGAATCAAATTGGTAATGTCGGATGTCTGAGCGAATTAGGATTGCAGCACCACCTCGCATGCGATTATCATCCGGGTGGTTTACTGAGTATACATTATATCCTTGTATTTTGAATGAGGTTCTACAGGAGAAATGCGATTCAGAAATGAGCTTGACATCAATAGCCGTTGACACCAAAAATACTTCAAGCTCATTCCTGCGTTGATGAAAGCCGTCTGCGTTCCACATCCCAATGTTAAGACTTATTGCTGGCATTGTTTTTGGAGTAAGGCTTGGATTTTAGATATGATGTGTATCATTTGGCCGAGGTAGTCATCCATACAGGAATGAAAGCTGAATTGAAGCAGTTCGATTAGTATAGCAGCCAGATTCAAAGCTGTATCATTTTGATTGGGCTGATTGTTTAATTAATGTTGTGGTTTAGGTGGCTGCGGTTGGCGGTTTTTAAACTGACGTAGCGCTTGTTGCTCCTGTATATTAAACTGAGGCTTTGGCAATTGTTGAGGGAGCGATACCACTATTGGATAATATTGAGGTTGATTCCTTGTTGATGGTTGTCGTTGATTATTTTGTTTCTGCAGATTATCTTGGTGTTGAGTCTTTGGCAGTTGCTCCTGAAGGCGTTGGAGATGCTGTTGAGCGGCCAGTTTTTGAGGTTTCACTACGTCTACGAAGGACTTTTCAGAAACGAATTGACTGGTGTCTAAGTTTTTAGATGAAAGGACGGGACGAGTATGAACCGGCCCCGGTCGTAAATTTGTAGCTTTTTCGCCACCATCTCCCTATAGACAATGCATCCTTTGTAGTTTGCTGTGTGCGGTTTGTCGCAATGAGCACATTTTGCTGGGAAGGGGGGCTTTACGCAGGAGGTCGATGCATGTTTCTCACCGCACTAAACGCATCTGAATTGCTTCCTGCAATAACGTTTGGTGTGGCCGATGGAATTGGGGGATGTCTTTGTGGGTATGCGGTGGTTCCATTTTGACAATATGGCGGCATAGACTGGTGACGACCAATAATTCTCAAAAACTAATAGGAATTCATAATTAAAGTGAAATTTATGATCATTTCCTCGTCCTCTTCAGTAAATTTATATTGTTTTGACATTTTTTTGATGTTTTTAGTTGGCGTCTTCAGTCGAATTGTAATTTGGTAATTTCTTTTAAGGAAGAGCAATCAAAACAAAAGGAAAAAACGGCACCGAAAAGAAGTCAAAAGTATTTGATTCTGATGCTGGTGCCATTTTTTATGCAACCTGGCCGCACTGTTTTTCCAATGCGACCCTGCTTTTTGTTGTTTTCTGGTGAAATTGTACTGGAATCTGATTCTAATCTATGCGACATCGCGCCATAATTGCACTCCTTCCATTCAAAGTTTCGAATTCATAACAGGACTTTATTTTGTTCTTTCATTGTGTTTTAATTTTTCTCTAATTGGCGAGACCGAAACTGAATAGTTTTTTGATATTGTATAATTTTAATAAGCACTATATTTTTCTAACAACATATAGCATTTCTACAGTAAGTTATAAGTTCGGTTCTGAGAACACAAGCAGAACTCTGTCCGGATGACGTCATTCAAGAGTTATTGTAGAATGTGATACGGAGCAATAGTCACATCTTGAATTGATTTGCCTTGATTCTAATTTTAATAATGGTCAATCTCGTTAGTGTTGGCAATTTTTGCCTTTTAACGGTGATTTTTGACATTTTCGATAACGGGCATCATTAAACAGCTGATGATGGCACATAACATTTATAAGTAAAGTTCAAATTGTTACTTTATTTTTTAAAATTATAAGAAAAAAAAAAGGATTAGGAATGAAAAAGGGAGCTTCATCAACTATATGCATATACTGCAAAATGTTCTAAATCATGTATTTATCACAAATTTTTAAGTTTAACTTAGCCAACGTACGCGCAAAGTTCCACGTGCGTGCATAACCAAAACAAAAAACAGCTGTTCATGATTAAAAAAAAAGTTTTGAACGCGGAAGTGCAGCATCGTGCTTTAGACTGGTGTGAATACAACATTAATTAGTAACCCACCTATTCTCAAAATTGTTTCAAGCCTTAACAGAGCTATAAATGGCTGCTAATGCCATTTTTGAAACATTTGGTGTTTTGATTTGATTTGGTTTCTTTGATTTTAATTGAGGTGGGCTAATTTTCTTCGAAATTGTTTTTCCAAATTTTTTCGAGTTTGAAAATTTATTTTTATGTTATTAACAGAAAGACGAATTTAAATTAATGTTCTTATTAGAAAAACTAGGACCCTATAAGTGTATGATCCATATTCACCAACCATATAAATTTCAAAATCTTACAATAACTAGGAATGGTTATACAAACCCAAATTCAAATTAATGTTCTTATTATCTTTTGTTTCACATTTTGGTTAATTAGTAGCACCCTTTTGGGCGATGTTAATTTTTTTTGTAGTTACTTTAAGTGCTGGTTAAATATTTCACTTTTGCGACAAAAACAACTTAATTTTATATAACTCTTACAACGTCCACCGAATTTGCATGCATAGTGTTAAAACCTTGTGCGGTGGTACGTAAACCTTCGTATCTTGCTGAAGCTAGATGGCCGCTTTTAGCATTTATTAAATTGAAATGTGATATGCAGATGTTTTAAATACGTATCGTACTTCTTTTCTGCAGTAAGGAACTTCCCAATGTATAAATTTAGCTCTAAAATAATTTTTAAATTTATTCTTTATGGTTTCTTTAAGGAACCGTCACGTTTTTTGGACTTGCTAATAATGTTATACTTGTGATAAATCTACTAAAATTATTTTATTTGACTTAAGGACATATGTAGATGAAGACCATTCTTTTATTAAATTGCAATACTGAATAATTGAAAAAAATGTATATAATAACTTATGTAAATTATTGCAAAGCAATTGAAGAACAGTTCTAGATGAACCCAACTTGAACTCACTTTTAAGGCTAAGGTCACTCTACAGTAGTTCTGCCAACTTTTTGCCATTTTTGGCCATGTGTTTCATTGATCAGCTAGCTGATGATGGCACATAATATTTTTAAGTAAAATTCAAATTATTATTTTTTTTTGTAAAATTTCAATAAAACAAGTAACAGGAATGAAAAAGTGAGTTGCAAAAACTATTTGTATATTCTGCAAAATGTTCTTAATTATGTCTTTTTTACAAATTTTCAGTTTTAATTTTGTTAATGTGTGCGCAAAGCTACACGTGTGTGTATAACCAAAACAAAGAACAGCTGTTCAGAACACACTGTGGACGCAAAACCAGAACTCTCAACTTTTTACTCACTGTAGAAAGGTTATAATATGCCACACATAAGTTGGTTTCTTCTAAGTCGGCAAGCCAGCAAAAAAAAACTTTTTTTTAACAGCGCAAGTTTGAACGTTTGCGTGAAATCATCAAAAGCTTTAATTTTTCCATTTTTTGTGACTATTTTTCGAATAGGTCGTCGCTTAAGGTAAAGCATTTAAAAAATGGTTTCGTCGAACATGATGTTTACAGTAGATACTACAGAATCTATAATATCTTCAATGAATCAAGTTGGCCTTTAGCATTTTTGCTATAAGAAACCTATGAATCATACCATTTGCCGCATTATCCTTTTGTTGATGATATATCCATCGAATATTATGGACAGGTTAAAGAATTTATAAAGATTTATTAGCAGCGAACTATGTGCTACACCTAAAATTGATGAATGATTTTGGAAGCCAAGTCGTAGCCCTCAATATGTGATATTTTGTAGGCCCCTTAAACAGGAGTTTGTCAAGGAAAGCAAGGAATAAATTCAAAATTTATGAACTTGCCGTGACTTATGATCTTCATATGACCTTAGTAGATGAGGATGTCAATTTTATCCTATTTGTGAAGCCAGACCGAAAAGCTTAATGAAAACTAGCGATATTAGTTCTCAGATATTTACACCAAGACCTGAAAGCTTACAGTATGGCGTTAGTCGACTTCATGCGTGGATACGTTGTCTACAGCGTTACAAATTTGAGTAAAATAAATGGCAAATAAGAGATACAAACGATAAAGTGGACAATTCGAAATAAAATGACAATAGAAATACGATGGCAACACTATGAGGAGGAGATTTTCAAATGTAAAGTTTCTTACAGAAGTCTTCGGATTGGATTTATCTGATTTAGAAAGTTTTCATACTTCTTAAGTTGAAATTTCATGCGAACTCCCAATTAAAGCTAATTAATTTCATCAATTATGCGAGCAAAACTATCTCTTTGCACATGTCCTATATATAATGTCAGCACGCAATAAATATTATAAACACGTCTGGCGGTCCTCCAAATCAAACCCAAATTCAAATTAATGTTGTTATGAGAAAAACTTTTTTGTTTCTTGTCTTATCGAACTGAAATTTGAACAGTATGAGTACCACATCCATATTCACCAACTATATATAGCTCCCCATATGTGTGCACAATACACCTAAATATGATCATGCGCCATCTTCATAGACTGTTGGTGTATTGAAATTTGTATAAATACGACTCTACCTTAAAACGTAAGTCAAATCAATAATATAATATTTCTATATGCTCATTCACAGTAGCTTGAAGAGTATTACAACCTTCGGTAAATGCCAAAACATTTTAAGTACTTCGGAGCACTTAATTTTATTTTTACCACCAAAACACGTCTAATTTTTATATCTTGTATGTTTAATGAAAATAATTATTAAAAACACAATTTAAAAAATAACAATTCACATATTCAGGTGTGCACACGAAATAATATTATTATTTTACTATGATAAAATTGTATTACAATGATTGTATCGTGGTCTTGGGCCCTTAAGTGGATCGAACCACACCGGTTTTTTAAAACGGTTTGCAATCCTGGTTTCCTTATGTGGTAAGAAGATAAAAAAAAAATTGTGCCAAAAAATAGAAAGATTTTGGCACTGGAAGATGACTTTTCAGCCATAGTTTTGGAAAACCTAATCCACTCGCATGCAAGGATGCTCAGAAACTTAGTAAGAAGTTTTAGAAAATATACCAACAAATTATACTACAACCAAACTTTACACTTTTTGAGCTACAAAATTAAGATGATTATTAATAGATTACTCATCATAACATTCTGGTGTAACATGGATAGGATAGATTCTTATTAAGTACCAACACCATTTTTAATCTTCCTGGCTTGTGTGTAAATGAGTTACATGCATATATTAAAGTGTATTTATGTAATAACGTGCATTTGTGGGTATTATTTTAGCAATTATCAAAAGTTTAACAAGTTTCCAACAATACCGAAAATGGTTGCAGGTGGTACATTTAAGAACGAATAGAAACAAACACGATATCAGGGTGCAACAACTCACTATTAATGTTTTCGTTACCAAAGAATTGGAGAATGAACAGGGTCTCTTCCTCTTCATTATCACTGAGAGGTATTTTCGGACGACAGGAATAATGGCCACAGTCGGTAATGCCTCGAATTTCGATTATAAAACCCCTGCGTGGATCAAATCGACCACTTAGTTCGCTGGAATAAGTCTAAGTAAAAAAAAAAAAAAAAAGATTATAATTTTTGGTGTAATATTTGTAGAACATAAGTATAGGAAATGGAAAAAAAAAGAGCTTTGAGCATTATTTGAAATGCGTCTATCAATTTTATTTAAACAAAGACCATGAACATATTCCACTATACATGATACATATACATAATGCTCGTATCCGTAATGTGTTTCGCATATTTGTACAGCGTTTTTTACTAAAATAATGTAAGTAAGTATTTGTACTGCGCTCACACTGTATTTTTATAATACTTCAAATGTTTTTTTTTTTTTTATTTTCCAATAGCTAGTAATAGAAGTACCTTTATTTCTTATTATATAACAATAAATTAAAAAAAAAAAAAACACTAATACTTTTTTTAACATTGAAAAGGGGGTTTATATTTGACAAATACGAACATTTTCGAATTGTCAGTTTGAAATGTTATGGAAGGCTTGGTTTATTTTTGAGTACTACTTGCGGCTGCCCCACTCTCGTGAGATACCGCAACGTTCCTCTGAACAACCCAAGACCAACACATGTACATATTAGTGTAGGTATATTAATATTAGTATTAATATATATGTATATAATACATAATATAAAAAATGTATGAAAAAATGTTAAAAAAAAAATTTAATAATGCAATCGATTTTTATCAATTTTCAATGTTTCCTAAATGTCAGAAATCTATAAGCCTGAGAACACACAGAATCAGACAAAACGTCTTTGACTAATGAGCCAAGAAAAAGTGTTATATTCCAAGACACCAAGCGGAACTCAATAAAACAGAAGAAAACTTTCCGTCTTCATGTTTCATTTAGTGTGGGTCGAAATTTTGTCTTTAAAAGACGAAAGGCCAGCTATCGACAACAAGACATGTAATTCTGTTTTGTCTTATATATTGTTTTGACTTACGCGGTGTGGGTTGCGTCATAAAAAACTACGCAATTACAGACAATACAATGGGTATCCGTCATTGCCTGTGATGGTGTCAGCAATCAGGTCTCTAGGGTATCGCTTAGAACACTTCCCATCCTTACTTCCTTGTTGTAAAATCCGCAACATCCATCAATCATATTCTTAGTCACCACTGCATGACGGTATCGATTTCATTCGGTCTGATTTTGTCAACGAACCAAACCAAAATGTGCGCATAAGGCAGACCACGCTTTTGCCTTTCAACGGAATACATCTAACAACGTACTTGGCCATACACACGGTGCTTTATGATAAAATCCATCAGAGATTTAAATTTTAGTTTAAAAACCCTGGCAGTGATATCATGTCTATAAACTGGTGTTTGGCTGAGTTGATATCGATCCACTGTGGGTTACACGTGAATGTTATGAATATGGCGGCCATATTCTCTAACATACGACATCGCATATTGCGAGTACTCATGCATGTGGCGTGATCTTCCAATTTTATTGGCCGGAAAAATTGTTATTCTACCCACGATGTTTGCACTGGCGTTGGCGTTATCGCATCGCGGAGATGAATGTAAACAACAACAAAAACACACAAGCAAAGGAATTCGGTATTTCGGCAAACGAAGCAGCTAACCGTTTGTATATAATCGAGAAGTGGAAGCAACAATAAAGAACAGCAGCAGCAAAAATTCGAAAAAAATACATAATACACCAGCTAGCTGTTCCCGAGCTTTGGAGTTTGAACCCCAGGACTTTGTACATACATATTTAATTTTAAGCGTTAAAGTACTCCCTAAATAGAAATAACTTTGAACGGGAAAGTAGCGTAGCCGTTTACAATGCAATGTACACCAAATAAACAAAACCAAGATGTGGGCACACCGTCAGGAAAGAGGTCCCGAGGAGCGCTTTCGCCAGAAGTGAGCATGCATGGAAATTAAATTAGAAGCAAAAATTGAGGCAGTAGAAACTAAAAATCCAAGCGCTGAAGATATCAAGGCCATTGTAAGAGCAACAAATAAGGAGACGAATAAAGAGGTTCTTGATAAAATATCGAGTATGGCAGAAGATGTAGCTGAACTAAAAAAAAAACAAAATATTGAAATGAAAATCGAGTTAGAGCAACTAAAAGCGGAAAAGTAAGCTGACCTAAAACGGATTGCGCAGATGGAACAACATATCAAAGGCAGGAACTTGATATTCAAAGAGCTGCCAGCAACCAATGCAGTTCATGACGAAGTGAAGAGGGTATGTATTGTCCTTACAGTTACCATCGGCCTCAGTAGTGAAAGCAACAAAGAGGATTGCATAGCGAGGTGGTAAAGTGACAGCGTTGGTTGAATTTGATTCGGAAGAGTGGTTGCTATTGGTTTTGAATCGCACAAACAAGCTGGCAGATTCATTTATCTACATAGAAAGTGACCTTAATGCTGACTGCCAATTAAACAAAAGGGTGATGCTGCAGCTTAAATCGGCGATATTGACTACAAACAAAAAACATCCGATTATGGTGAGGGATGACAACTTAAAAATCGGGAATAAATGGTTTAGGTGGAACCGCGAAAAACAGTTGATGCAAGACAAGCAGGAATGTGGAATTGCTCTCAGGGAGCTGTATGGAAACGACGCTAAATTAATTTCCATAGATTATAAGTACTGGTTCGACAAGCTCCAAAAAAAAAAACTAATAAAAACGCCCTGCCAAAATCCAAAAATTAGTCTTATCTTCTACATCGTTCATGGCCTGCAAAGTAAATTTTATATCCTGACTTTTTTCAATATTTGCGGCAAAATGATGTATTCGCATTAATTGAAACACACATCACTGATGATAAAGTAGTACAGGCAACTAAATATTTTAATGGATTTGATACATATTGGAAACCAGCAACAAGAAATGGCCAATACGGAAGAGCAAGCGGTGGATTGGTCATTGGAATTAAAAAGGATTTAAGCAATAGGGAAATAAGGCATGTGTACCGTACTATAAATGGAATTGGATATATTAGATTATACGCTAACGATGAAGAAATAACTTTGATTCCAGTATACATAAGAGGATCTAACTGGCACGGCGAGTTCTCATTGTTCAAAGATTTATTTAAAGAATCAACAGAAAGAAATTTAATAATTATGGGCGATTTTAATATACGAATTGGACAACAACAAATACATCTAAATAGACTAAGTTTTAATGCAGTTTACGAAAACAGGAATTCAAAAGACATGGTAACAAATTCAAATGAAAAGGTACTCACTGCGTTCTGTACAGACTATGGATTCTTGATACTGAATGGAAGGACGCAAGGTGATCAAAGTGGTGATTTTTCTTTTGTAAACGCGATCGGAAGTTCTGTTAATGACCTATGCGCAATATCAGTGGAGTGCCTTCATTTGGTCACAAATTTCGAAGTCGGTTATTAAATATGGTCAGATCACATGCCAATCAAGCTTACTATGGAGTTTGAAAATATCAACAACCAAACAAAACAACAGAATTTATTACCGAATCTGCGCTGGACTGAGTCGAAGCGTAGCACATACCAACAAAAATTAAATGAGAACCTACAGACCCTAAAGGAAGAAAATATCACACCAACCATACCCCAGCTGGTTGAAGTTATCAGGAACTCAGTGGAGATACAGAGTGGCACAAAAGTAATTTTTAAACAGAAGTGGTATAATTTTAAATGTCATAAAGCGCGCATAAAATCATTTGAAGCTCTAAACAAATTTAACAAATAATTAAAGTGACAAGTCTTACTAATTAAGAGCCATTTAAGTTTATAGAAATGTGTGTGGGCAGCCCAAACTTGAATATCTTATAAGGATGGAACAGAGATAAACCATATAAAGACTCCACAGATTAGTGGAGAGTTACAAACGAAATAAGGGCAAACTTTTAAAACTGGAGCAAAATTAACGGCGGAACAGTTTAAACATTAATTTGCAACCCTCTTAAATCCTGCCCAAGAATTCTGTGAAATCCATTATTGCCGACGATATCAATCTCATGACATTCTAGATAGTGCTATACAAAAATCTGATATTAATCAGGTTTTAAAAAAGTCAAAAAACAACAAGGCCCCTGGAATAGATAAGATACCTTTTGAATTTGTCAAAAATGCAACCAGCGAGTTCTTAGAGGAGTTAACCAGAGCTTACAACGTTATACTCGAAGTAGGAAAAGTGGACAATACATTTTAAACACAATTCTGTTCCCAATATTTAAAAAGGAGATCCAAATATGGTAAATAACTATTGAAGAATAGCGTTTATGAATACCATCGCAAAAGTGTTCATGGGTGTACTAAATGAGCGAATCTTCAAATGGGCAGAACAGCATAACATCATTAACAAATTCCAAGAAGGCTTTAGAAGGGGATTCTCAACGGTGGACAACATATACAACCTGTCAAGTATTGTGCACATAAAATAAGCAGAAAACAAAAAACTTTACACCTTCTTTGTTGACTTCAAGGCTGCTTTTGATAAGGTGCCCAGAAACCCTCTAATATACAAGCTGATGAGATTGGCCTTTCAACAAAAATATTAAGAGTAATAGAAGATATCTAGACCAAGGATGCGATATGGACGGGGTAAAACAAGGTTGTCTACTGTCGCTGTTACTGTTTATTTTATGTCTAAATAATATCCACAACAATTTCAATGGTCTAAATATTGATGGGACAAATATAAGAGTGTTAATGTACGCGGATGATATAGTACTACTAGCTGATGATGTGAATGTGAACTCCAATTAGTGATATATTGTTTAAAATGGAGTATGGAAGTAAACCTGACGAAGTCAAAAATGGAGGTCGACTTTCGGCCCAAGAAAAGTGGACTTACAAGCAAGAACGAGTGAAGATAGCATCAGAGTACTGTTACCTTGGTATAATTTTCACACCAAAAATGTTTTTCGCCAAACACATCAACAACCGAATTGAGCATCAAAATGGAAGCTATTTTTGGCAGTTTGCAGGCCAATACAAGCGTATGCGGCGCAGGTTTGAGGATACACAATGCCGGAAGAGGTAAACAAGTTCCAGTAGTATTTCTTGAAAAGAGTGCTGAGGCTACCGGACGGAATCCCAAACTATGCATTGTCATTGGAAACTGGTACTGAAGACAGTCACTTCTATACATTAGGTCTGCATATGCAATACATCACAAAGACTCACAACCTAATACAAGGTGAAATAACGATGATAATAAAAGCACGCTGCGACACATTACCACTGAATGCAAATCGTTTCGCGCGAGATATGTCAACCATTTGTACGCTATGGATCAGGAATGAGCTGGAAACACTGACGCAATTTATATCAAGATGCCCTGTGTTAAGGTGTCACATTTTAAGAAAAATTCAATTGAGCAAAATGAGCTGATAGAAATATTAAACGGTGACCATAAAATCAGTTGGAAGACTCTAGGAAGCTATATATGTACAATATTAAATTATAGAAACTTTCTAATAGAGATGAGCTAAACAGTGACACAGTCATTCTAAACTGTGATTGAGTCATTTGAAGGGAGAGACACAGTTTACTTGATTGACTGTGGCTCACTTTGATTCAGTTGCTCCGTAAACTGTGATTGGTAAACAAAGTTAACTGTGCCTCTCGCTTGAAATTACTGTGACTCAATCACAGTTTATAATCGCTGTGGTTTTGAAATAACTGTTTACCTCATCTCTACTTTCTAATATCAGAATTCAGCTAACGGCTAATAGCCATGCTGTAAAATCACACCACGTTTATTTTTTTTTCCAAAAATGTATAAATTAAGTTAATTTTATCTGTACCTATGTGTACGAAAAAATATTTACGGAAAAATATATACGAAAAAATGTACAACACGCTCTTACGATTTGCTGTTTATATACACATATTCTTTGACACAATCGCCTGTCAAAGTCATATTTAATATCGAGCGATGAAATATTCATAGGCATGTTTCAAAATACAATATATCGTCTTCATCTTACGGCTCTTAAATACTTTGCAGATAATTCAATCAGATATTATCTTAATTGTAATGACAATTATTTAAAAAAAAATGTCAACAAAAAACTTTATTTTTGGTTTACACACTTTTACAACCAGATTTTGCTCATTCTTTTAGATCTGGAACCAGTACAAATTTTGTTACTCGAAGCAAGAGTAAATAAGGGGCGTGATCGATATCGAGGTCAATTTACATATACACAAACTTATTATACTCATATACAAAGGTGAGATGAGTTCTGATCAACGGAGTAGATTGTTGGATTTTTTTGCTATTTACATATAATTTTCCTTATCAGTTGACATTTTTTTGTAGTATGAAATAACTTATTTACAATTATATATTTAAAAATAAAACATACGTGAACCAAAGATAGTGAGGTAGATAGTTATTTTCTCTTCTTTTAACCCCATTTTAGCAGTGCATGAAAACTCTGCTCCACTGAAGTTTGAACTAATATTAGTTAACGTAAATCCAATTATTGGATCAAAGGTGGCGTTAACAAATCTAAAGTGATTTGCAATCGTGACTTCGGGCCCCACAGAACTTATGTTTACCTAGATAAAAGATAATATTTCTTTAAAAAGCAACTACAAATTAAAAATCAATTTGTAAATAGGCTGCAAATTACTTATTCTTTACGTAGATTCTCAATTTCTCTATTTACATAAAAGGGTATTAATCTATTATACTAAGAATATACATACGTATATACTAACGTAGCTCGGCGCGCGTTGTTGCGGCCCCGTCGTGATGTTAGAGTGCTATTTTTGTAGTCATTGATCCTTTCTCGCTATAATTTTGTCCACGCACATTTGTTTAATTTTTTGCTACTAACGAAAGCATGTTTTTGTATTTGTTTGTTCTCGTTGTTGATTTCTTGCATGTTGTTGTTTTGGAATGTTCTCGTTTCGATATACATATATGTAAGTATATATATATTCGCGTTAGCTATCGTTAAAACATGATCAAACAGAAACCGAATTCTGTAGCAATGACCTTTTTGTATTGTAGCATAATGAACTTACAGTAGAGTCAAAATAAATGCACTTCTTATTAAAAAAAAATGTGAAAATATAAGTATAAAACAAAGTGGATAGCATATAAACATTCTTTAGAAGAAATAGAAATACATGCCACGGTGTTGGAGTTATACGCCGTTAAACTTATTTTCTCGTCCTATTTTATAATATAGAAGATTTATATATGTAGATATACAGCCATAGTCAAAACTATTAACACAAAGCAATTTTTTTTACATTTTTCAAAAGAATTGCGTTTTTTGTTGTTGTTGCAAAATTATTGGGAAAAAAATTGTTCTTATCGCATTGCTTGAGATTTGAAGAAGCAAAATAAAGAAGAATTGGAAAAGATAACGGTACGTGTTATAGAAAAAAAAAAAATACTAATTGTTGCTTATCAGTCTCACAAGTATATATAGATTTTTGAAGTGAAACTTCTTTAGCGAGGTGTTAGTTAAAAAAATCGTTGAAGTAATCAAATGTAAAGATGCGGGGAAGAGACGTAGAGATGTGATACACATTGGCTTGTTCGTCTACAGCGTAGAGAATGTATGTTTATGCATGAGTAAGAGAGAGATAAAAAATGCTTTACTGTTGTGTGTTTATTTTACGAAGAGCGTACGAACAAGTGACTGAATAACCGTCCACCAGCCGAAGATGCTTTTCTCGCTCTCTCTCTCTCTGTTTGTGTGTGTCGTCGTTGTTGTTGATGCGAGTGAACATACAACCACTGTTACCATTTTTTTAAAGTAAAAAAAAAGCTGGATTGGCGGAAACAAAACTTAAAAAAAAGGTGAAATTTTAAGAAAAAAATCTGAAATCTGCGTCTTATTCTCCGCTCATTTCCTTGTACGATCGCGCGCTACGGTCAAATCAAACGAAAATTCGAATTAATTCGGATGTGTTCGGCTACGCTGAAGTTTTTATTTCGTTTTGCACGCTAATTCTTTCTAACTCATTTCACAGAATGCAGACGGCTTTCGAAGTCAAAACACAGTCGCATTCATCTTCATTCATTTCGTGTCTCGCTCTCTGTCTAATGTATACTGATAACACCATTGTTCGTGTCTGTTAAATCCGTATCTGCAACCAAGCTTCACGAAATTTTTGCTTACACATTTCTTTAGGCATCACGATTGTTTACTAAGGGATGATGACCAAATTGAAGACGTGTTGTAGCAGTCAGAACACAGAATTTTGGTTGTGTTCTCGATGAGCTCAACTTGAACCCACTTTTAAGGCTGGTCAGTCTAAAGTAGCGCTGCCAATTTTTTGTCATTGTTACCAACATTCTTCATTGTTGCCACCGTTTTAGATTTAAGTAAATTGCTAAATTTAATTTTTTAAAAACAGTTTACTAAAATAAGTATCAGGAATGAAAAACAGAGATGCAACAACTGTTTGCATATATTGTAAAATGTTCATAATCATGTATTTTTCACAAATTTTCAGTCTTAATGTTGCTAACGTACGTGCAAAGTTGCACGTGTGTGTATAACCAAAACAAAACACAGCTGTTCAGAGCTCACCAGAACACACTCTGGACGCAAAACCACAACTCTCAACTTTTTACTCACTGTAGAATGGTTATAAATCAATACGGTATTTAACCCAATTATTTAAATTATTAATTATAATATGCTATAATGAAATATGTAAATGAATGAGGTCAACTATTGGTATATCTGCCGTATATAGCGAGTAGAGAAAGGGTGTTAGTACACAGCCTTGCGGCACACCAGCGCTAATGCTTTTTATCGATGACTTGTTGTCGCGAGCGTTAACGAAGAATGTTCGTCCACAGAGAATAAAATTATAGAACACAACTCTAGTAATTATTTTAAAACTAAAAACTAAAACTTGAGTCCATTTTGTGCAGCAGTTTCACTTCAATAGTGTGCTTATATACATAGGTGAGGCACATTACTTATTTTTTATTCGCGTCAAAACTATTTACACAATGCGAAAGTGCATGGATTTGCTCTGCGTAAGAATAGTCATTAGTTTTATGCCGTAACCTGATAAAATTGAGAGTTAATTTAATTTTAGAAATTTTTTGATAAAATGGTAAAAACGAGGGAATTATCCGTTGAATCTTCAGCTGAAATTATGACCAAATTTAAGAATGGTACTTCGGTAATGGATTTAGTAGAAATGTATAACATATCTAAAATGGTGTACATTTTAGTTAAAAAAAAAAAAGGAAACGTTCGGAAACTTAGAAAATTTGAAGAGAACGGGTAGGAAACCTGTCTTGCACCAAAGGGAATGTCGCATATTAATTGGAGCTGTCATAGAAAATCCTGCAATAAGTAATGTTAAAGTCGCACCAGCATCAGAAAGATTAATTAGCAAACATGTCAGTGAAGCGACGTAAGTTAAAAGAATTTATATTAAAACCTATATCGTACGCAAAGTAGTTCACATTATTCCAACAAAGAAACAAAACACTTCGCATTTGCATTTGTGTTATGGACAGATGAGTCAGCATTTCAGTTCGAGGGATCATTTGGATGACACTTCAATTCCAAGCAGGCTGCAGGCCGTAATTGATGCCAAGGGTGGTGTTAAAAGTTATTAATTATTTAATTTAAGTAAACACAAAAAAAATGTTCACTCGTATGATAAGTACATGGGAACGTGGTTTTAGTTTTGTGTAAATAATTTTGACGCGAATAACACATGTGTATATACTTTTGAAACTGATAAGCACCAGTTAGTTTTGTTTTTTTTTTTCTATGACAAATCCGTTCTTTTCTTTTCCAATTCTTCTTTATTTTGCTTCTTCAAATCTCAAGCATTGCGACAAGAACAATTTGTTTCACAATAATGTCGCAACAACAAAAAACGCAATTCTTTCGAGAATTGTAAAAAAATTTGGTTTGTGTAAATAGTTTTGACTATGTCTGTATATATATACATAAATCATTTGCCCCATGTTTCTGAGCTCATCACTTGAGTACGGCTAAACTGATTTTGATGAAATTTTCTAGGAAACTCTAGCATAGTCTGGATAGGACTTGCATTTGTCGAGAAATTGGTGGATAAAATTTTGCATAAAAAGCTTAGACATATTTAAACATCACGTCGGGAGCGTAGCAAAGCACGCCTGGTATGCTAGTATATGTATAATGTAACATAGAAACAGGTCACAATAGGCACTCCACAGTTATAACCCCTCTTCTTTGGAATCTAGTTCTAGATGACGTGCTTTTGAGACTGCAAAGGAAAGGGTGTAGAGTATAGGCCTATGCGGACGATTTGGTTTTAATGGTGGCAGGTACATTTTTACCCATAATCAGTCAGGATTCCAATAGTCCACCTGTAGGGCTCAGCAGAACGGTCTTGGGGTCAACCCGGATAAGGCCGAACTGGTGTTGTTAACAAGGAAATATAAAATAGCTTGGATTTAGGCTACCGTGTTTAAGTACTAACCAGCTAAAACTAGGGAAGGAGGTTTCGGGAATATTTCCAAATATATTATTGATGATGTTCACTTTTAGGTTATGATATCTCAAAATCCTGACGTGATAGAGCAATTTAAACCCCGGATTCGGATTCTACGCAAAAAATTACTTCGGAAATGACACTACACTTTTATAGAACATTCCGAACCCATTTTTTTGCAGACCTGTGTATCCGAACTGAGGAAAAGCTTCCATTTCACCGTCACCAAGTGATATAAGAAATTGAACAAACTGAATTTCTTATAATACAATTTTCGATGAGGGTAACACGTGAACCATGACGAACAACTGACAGGATTTGTCTAAAATCACCGTACAACAAAATTGTTTCCCCCCTAAATAATTTGTCTCTATTCTCTCCAAAACTTAAATCTCTCAGCAATCTATCAATTAACTT
This sequence comes from Amiota communis, assembly GCA_037043315.1. NCBI lineage: Eukaryota > Metazoa > Arthropoda > Insecta > Diptera > Drosophilidae > Amiota > Amiota communis. The sequence continues at coordinate 88,078 of JBAMAV010000391.1, forward strand.
CATAGCATCATATTCATCTGGGTACCCGGACACTGTGACAGTAATGAAATGGCCGATACTTCTGCGAAATCCGCCCCAGCTATCCCCTGAAAATGGTATCACCTCTTGAATTCAAATAAATGTAGCATTTACGACTATGCCATAACCCCAAATCACACCAAATTAGCTCTCCGTGACGTGCCCATAGGTATTGGTAAGGTTGGAAACATTAATCCAACTCACAATTACCTTTTTAACAGATCCCCATCACCATCCTGTAATTTTTGTCTATCAAATACTTCCTTGTCAATCCTACATATTTGCATATGCTGCACGCGTTTCTGCACCCAAATGAAACAATTCTTCAGCATTACAAACCCCTAACTACTCCCTCTTGGCAATCTTTAACAGAAAGTATACTCATTATAAATTCCCTGAAATCAACGAACCTGTTTAATCAACTTTAATGTTCCACTGCATTTTACCTTATCATTTAAAATACATTCGACAATTAATTTCATTTAGTGTCGAGAAATTAAACCAAAAAAATTAAACGAATATTCTGTACGTGTAATTGTAAGCGATCGTAGTCGTAACAGCGATGTACATGAACGCGTAAATAAAAACAAAAAAAAAACAAAAATTTCCGCACCTTTCATGGAATAAACAACAACATGTCGCACGCACCCTAACTACAAAGACCTAGTTTTAACGTAGCATCATGCTAGCAGCTTGATTCTTTGGTTACGCCGTTCGTTGATTGCAACTATCGTTAGAACGCTAGCAACTTTATTTTAAACAAACAACGAAAGACGCGAAAGAAGGCAACGACGATGTGCTGCTAGTACAAGACTAGACTAGACTACCTCGTCGCAGTCGTCTTCCCATTGTCATCAAACAAAAGTGGCGAGAGAGGATGCAGTCGCAGAAAGGCTACGTGAAAACAATGTCAAAATGGCATTAACTCAAGAAACACGATTTTTGAGCTCATGATGTAGAAGAGTTATTCGTTATATCATATTTTACATTGTGTAATTTCATGTTAATAACTAACATATCTGCGCGTGAGAAGAGAATATTTCGTCTATAAATAGTCAATTTGTGAGTAAATTGAAAACTTTCAATGTGTTTTTTCGAAATGCTGTTTTTGAGTTAATGCCCTTTTGTAATTAGGATGCGATGTGTGCGGTTGCGCTCTGACACAAAAAAAAGGAGGACCCTCTCACAAAGAGATGGCCAATTGTTGTTGGATAATCTCGGTGACAACAAAATTACACACAATTTGGGTATGCCCGAATTTGAAATAAAAGGAAAGCATCTCTATTGTCCCATTCTACTGCACTCATACAAAACCGGATGTGTGTTATTGTTTTTGGAACGTGGTTATTTTTAACACCTTTTCTTACCTTAATCACTGGACCGATTTCATTAAAATTATTTTTTTATCAAAATCGGTTCAGTGGTTTAAGCAGGAACGGCTTCACAAAATCAATGTCGTTTAATTATATAGAAGATGTTTTGTCCGTCATTGACATTGTCGTGTGCACACTTCAAAAGATAACAAAATATGGACGTTTTACAACTTCATTGCATGTGTTGTATGCTGTATCACACACATATACGTAAATGTTGAGCTACAATCGTTGTATCGTGTCTTGGGCGCTTAAAGCGTAATTTTCACATATGTTCCACGGAATAATATTATAAATCATGTTCTTCATTGCCAGACACTTCCGTTGCGATGAGAAACTTTCAACTTTTACAAAATACTGTAGGTCTGGCGTTTACAGGCTCTTGCTCTATAAGGTGATAATATCTGTTCACACTAAAGTATGAGGGACAAGTTTGCAAACAAAGTTAATAGGAACAAATAAGGGGCTATAATGGATATAGTTCCGACTATCGAACATTGTACCACAGTCATTTCGTAGCTTAAAGAGGACAAATTAAAAAAGCATAATGATTGCTTCTCGATAATATTTGAATACCTTATCGAAGCAATAGGAGCATTTATTTGATTTATCATTTCATAAAAATTTACGCCGGACTTCTATGTATAAGAAGAAGCCTCGTAGAATGATGTAAGAAAATAACTTCAGGTCATAGACACAAAAAATTTTCTTATTTATCTTACTTTGCCATTGGATGCTGTAAGTAGCACTTCAATATTAGGAGCAGATGGCTTACATGGTACCACGACATCACTGTATTGTGGTGCGGCTATCACCGGTTCTAATGGCGTTACCAGTAATTCTGATAATCCTAGAAATATAAATAAAGCAAGTTTTTATGAAAATTTCTGTTGTTACGGTATTTTCAACTCACCCCTTACATATACGTATATCATTGATGCATCATCGTTGTTTATTAGCTCATTTATATTTTCTGCCGTACGCTCGCTTTCCATTGGATATTTTGACTTTTTGATGCAGTAATAAGCACCTACTGACAATATATTTAGATGGTCTAACTCAACTAATAGTCCAAAAGAGCGTTGGACGTCTTCAGTTTTAAATTCTTGTGCCGTTACAATATAGTCATGGTCCTTATGCCATACAATAGGCTCACTAGACTCGCAACGAATAGTATAAGTTGCGTCTACCTCTAAAATAAGTTCATCTTTAAGTGGTGTTATAAGTGGAGCTCCAAAAGTGGTGGCAAAGTTTGATTCATACTTGGGTTCATAACTATCCGTATAAAGCTTTGGTTGTTGTTCTATAAGAAAAATACAAGAAAAACGGAAATAGAAATCACAAAATACATTTTTTATCGACCTTTATTTCACAAAAAAGTTAGTTTAATAGTTTAAAACTGAAGTAAATTATCTTAATTTTTCTATGAAAAGTATCTTTGTCTTTAGTCAAATTAGTAATAAGCTCAGGAAGAAGGAATTTTCTTATATTTCGAAATTTCCAACTTTCCCGGTCAATTTTCCAAAAATATTCTTCCATATTCTTCTAATTGGCAAATAACAAACACAACAAAAAAAAAAAAAATCAGACAAATAGGGCAAGCCCTTCTCAAGCAATACGCTTACAAAAGAAAAGATAATTTTCAGTGTTAGTCACCTTTTTGAACGCCATCCCCCCCTTGTAGACATAAGCGCACCACGACAAAACCATGACCTCTTCTTACAGGCTTCACCACATACTATATTCTTACATACTCTACGCGTGAAGCGAGTATTAGACGATAATACATGCCTGCAGACTTGGTATGATGGCATACTTATGAAACTTACAAAAAAAAATTTTGAAAGCGAAAACATTGCAATGAAGCGTCAACTTTTGCAAGCGCGCCATACTTTTCTAACGATGTATACTCATCAGCCAGCATCCACAAACGAAGTGAATTTTATTCGAGGTATGACAGACTTGCTATTGCACGAGTATGTTGGTATGCGACAAACAGCAAAAAATCAAAAAAATTTGAAAACCATCAGACGTGTCTGACATACCAACACACTATGAATTTGATTTGCCATCTGCAGGCATGTATCATCGTCTAATACTCGCTTTACGCGGAGAGTATGTAATGTATGTATGTTCTGACAGTCTTGCAGTAAATAAGCGATACATTACAGCTGTTCATTTAAAGTTGTGTATGAACGGCAGCTTAAAAATTTATCTTTTTTGTTTGGTGTGAATTGCCTATAGCTTAGCCACTGGTTTTCGTTTCTAGTGTGTCCACGAACGTTGCATTACATTGCATGAGAGAGAAAGAGATGAAGATCATGTGATTGTGTAGTATGTCGGTTTAAGGATGTCGGAAATGCGAAAAATATCGATATTTATCGGTGCATTTTGAATTTAGAGGGCCAAAAAAATTATCCAACTCTGTGTTCGAACTTATCGTCGATTCTTCTTTGTTGTCTGATGGTTGTGTCTGGCTTGCTTATAAATTTTCAGACTTTCGTAACAAACAAACTCTTTCTCATTTCTCTTCATTTTTATTTTCGTATGTTTCATCGCAAAACACTTTGTTTACATTTTTGTTTATATATGCATTTTATTTAGATTTATTAAAACGAGTTTTGAAAAGGCAAATGAAATTAAAGAATGTGTGCAATTAATTCTGAACATGGATGAGAGTGAGAGTGAAGATGATGAAATTATGTTTAAATTGTTGGAGTGCTACAAATTGGAGTCAGAGGGTGCTGCAAAAAAAAAATAATAATAATAGGAAAAGAAAATGGGTTGAACATTGGAGGAAGGATCGCGATGAGAAAGGCTCGTTTTCTTTTTTAACAAAAGACCAATACCAAGTACCCAATACTGGAGAACATTCATTCAAGAAATACCTTCGAATGAAACAGGATCAATTTAAGAACATACTTTCATTAATTGAAAAAGACATTAAGTAAAGTGATACGTTGCTAAGAGATGCAATAAGTCCAGAAGAAAAACTATCAGCTACATTAAGATACTTGGCAACCGGCGAATCTTTGCAAAGTATAAATTACCAAACCAGGTTGTCAACATCGTTATTGTCAAAAGAAATTCCCAAAGTGTGTTTAGCTATTTGGGAGAATTTAAAAAACATGTACATGAAGGTTTTTTTTTTTTTAATATTATGTATGTTTTATGTTTCACATAAAGTGTTGTGTGTTTCTTAAATCTATGTTCTTAGAATAATGGTTTTTTTATTAAATGTATGTTCTTAAAATAATGCTTTTCATTGTTACAACTATGTTTTTAAATGATGTTTTTTGTTATTAAATCTTTGTTTTTAAAATATTTGTTTTGTGTTGTTACATCTATGTACTTAATTAATCTTTTTTGTTATTAAATCAATTACACTGTGTTACAAAAAAAAAAAAATTGAAAAAACTTCTTATCAGACCTAGTGGAGGTTATAGGTCATAAAAAACTAAAAATAATGGCACATAAAAAATTTTTGATACACCCTCAAAATCTTGACTTAAAGCTCAAAAACCGTTTTTAAGAGGTTCCTGTACATATTACCTTATAACTTGGCCATTTTTTATCGGATTTCAAAGAAAACTGTCATATGCAATTACAAAAAGTACAATAAATCAAGTAATTTTTAACCGATTCTATTCAAACAGGGTTCATTTAAAGCTGAAATCACTAAACTTTCGATGAACGTTGAGAAAAAATATAATTTAGATAAGATAAGGGGCACAAATTAGACTTAAAGTTGCAAAATCGATGGAAAAATCAAAATTTTGGAAAGTTTTTGGTCTGTATCTTCATGAATTTAAATGATAACAAAATACATGGTTGTAAAGGGCTACATTTCAGCTTCTAAACACAAAATAAAAATTTGAAATCCGATAAAAAATGGCCAAGTTATAAGGTAATATGTACAGGAACCTCTTAAAAACGGTTTTTGAGCTTTAAGTCAAGATTTTGAGGGTGTATCAAAAATTTTTTATATGCCATTCTTTTTAGTTTTTTATGACCTATAACCTCCACTAGGTCTGATAAGAAGTTTTTTTTCGCTGTGACACAGTGTTATTATTAAATCTATTTAATTTTTCAGTCAACAAAACTCAAATTAAATAAATAAAGCACACAAAAGTTTTCTTTTTAATATTGTAACACAACAAAACTCAATTCAAATAAATAAAGAACAATCCCGTCGGCTAGAGAAAATTCAAAACAATGATTTACCGCTTTTTTTATTGAATTCAAAAGAACCGCACTCTACGAACGCAAAATGAAATGAACAAACACACGAAAGAGGTGAAAAGAAAACAACGAAAAAAAAAAGGCAGCGAAATTATTGCCGGTGGTACATCGGACACGGCTGCATAACCAACCCCCACGCGCTTGCCTACAAGCAAAAGTCCGATGAGTGAATTCTGCCGCAAAGTTCGATAATGTAAAAGCGGACTTACTAAATACCAATCAACAGACATTATTTCTAATACATCAAATTATCTGAAACGGAAAGAAACGATAAACGATCTTTATTTATAAATTAATTAATATTTCAAATACAATTTCGTCAAATGTAATTTGTTAAATAATTTGTTGTATACAGAAATAATATTTTTATCGTTGTAAATCATAAAAAGTACTTATAAATTTTTGTTTGTGGGTCATAAAAAATATCTTATTTTATACTTTTTCGAATTTTATAACGATATATCGAAATATTAAAGGACTTTTATAGCCTAGTCAGACCAATAAAAAAGCTGCTTTTCCTATAAGCTTCAGAATTCTACAACAACAACAGGCAAATTTTCAAATTTAAGAGTTGCTTTGGTTTAGCTTCAGTTCAGCTTCTAAAGAAAAAGTGAAGCTGAAGCTAACCACGGCTGGGAAAATTCTGCCAATGTGGCCAAGTTTTTGTTACTGTTTCCAAATTTTGTTGCATTTTTCCGTCTTGGCATCAGTAAACAGCTGATGACGGCACTTAATAAATTTTTCTTTTTGCCGCACAGTGTAATTGACTCTAGATCTCGTTTTAGCCTTATTAGCCCGAGAGATTGATCAACCCTTCCGACTAGAAAGGCAACAATATTCAAAGTCCGGTCAAACTCAGCTAATCAATTCAGAGGATATGCTTCAGAAAAATTTTTGCGGGTAATGTGGGTATTCGAAGCCCCCATATCTGTTGATAGTAACCCCGAAGAGATTGCTTAATTTTTTGTCATTGAAACGGCGATTAAATTGAGAGTGCTACGACTTGGATTGGAAGTCAAAAAAGTTGAAAACGTGGCTCCTTTTCCAAAGTGGAAGGGATTACCAGTCAAACTCTCCATCAATCCAGATGTTAAACCGATCCAGCAACCCATGAGGCGCATACTGATAGCACTGGAAGACAAGGTTCAGGCCAAATTGGATGAAGCGTTCAGCCTTGATATTATTGAGCCAGTGATTGGACATTCTCCATGGATCTCAGCTATTATCATAGCGTTCAGAGAAAATGGGGAGTTCCGAATGTGTATAGATATGAGACTAGCCAACAGAGCAATTCTAAGAGGGAATTACCCACTAACAGCTTTTGAAACGTTCATGACTAAGCTAAGGGGTGCAAAATACTTCTCCCGACTGGACAGCAAGAATGCTTATCACCAGTTAGAGTTGGATGAATCCAGTAGGGGCATAACGACGTTTATAACTCCTCGAGGTCTATTCCGATACAAATGTTCGGAGTCAACTCTGCACACGAAATCTTTCAACGGAGACTTGAAGAACTGCTAGCACCATGTCCCAATGTAATGAATTACATCGATGAGATAATTATATTCTGAATCAATGAAAGTGATCATGGTGATGCGGTTAAGAAGATTAAGACCATACTGGAGGAAAACATCGTTCTTTTGAATGAGCAGAAATGTGTTTGGAACGCAAAAAGTTAAATTCCTTGGGTATTGAAGTCGATCAAGAGAACCAGACCATCCCTTTATTTAGAGACCCTAAGAACAATGAGGAAACCTGGAGTTTTTTGGGTTTGGTTACTTATGTAGGCAAATTCTTACCAGATTTGGCCAACCGCACTGAGCCATTAAGACGTGTATTGAACAATGACTGTAAATTCGATTGGGGTGAAACAGAAAAGAAAGCTTTCGAGAACCACAAGCTTCGTTTAGCCAAAATATCTAGTCTGTATATTTGAACCTCAATAACAGACGCGGTTAATCGCAGATTCCAACTCAATTGCACTGGGACAATTCACGGAAGGCAATGAACCCAAAATAATCTCGTTTTGACTATCTAGGAAATCTCCCTTGATGAGGAAACCATCGACAAGGGTGGACGCGGATTCTTCAATAAACAACACAGTTGTAAATATCTGACAAAATGTGATGAATATCTGACAAAGGTCAGGGGCAGTATTCAAAGTACAGGCCGACGTGTGTTAGCACGACCTGACTTAGTCAGAGGCAGTTGCCAACTATGTAATAATAAAAACAATGTTTGTTTGGTTTTCAGCTACTCCAGAAACAATGGGAGAGAACGTTATTAAGCCCTTTCAGTGCGAGGATATTGATTAGTCTCTGCTGTGCGTTGTATGGGAGAAATGGCTACGAGCTTTCGAAATATATGTCGATGCTGAAGGGATCAGTTCGCCGATTCGGAAGAGGAGCAAGCTATTACATCTTGGCGGGTCACAACTGGAAACTGTAGCATTTTTGTTACCTGGCGCCGTAGCAGAAGAATCAGCGTTCAAAAAAAATGGGGAGGTTCGAATATGTATAGACATAAGATTAGCCAACAGAGCATTCCATTCCCAGTTTCCGAAACATTCAAGACCAAGCTAAGGGGTGCAAAATACTTCTCCCGACTGGACCTCAAAAATTCATACCACCAGTTAGAATTTGATGAATCCAGTATGGGTATAACACCATTTGTAACTCCTCGAGGCCTATTTCGACAAGGCTAATGTTCGGAGTCAACTCCTCACCCGGAATATTTCAACGGAGACTTGAGGAGCACCATGTCCCAATGTGATGAATTACATTGATGATATAATTATGTTCGCAATCAATGAAAGTGATCATGATAATGCGGTTAAGAAGATCAAGACCATTCCGGAGGAAAACAACGTTCTTTCGAATGAGCAAAAATGCGTTTGGAAAACGCAAAAAGTCATATTCCTTGGGCATATCTTGTTGGATAAGGGACCCCAAAAACAAAGAGTAAGCCCGGAGTTTCTTGGGTCTGGTCACTTATGTAGGCAAATTCATACCAGATTTGGCTGACCGCACTGAGCCATTAAGACGTTTACTGAAGAAAGACTGTAGATTTGATTGGGGGGAAACAGAAAAGGCTGCGTTTAGCCAAAATACCAAGACTGTCATATTTCAACCCCAGTAACAGAACGCTGTTGATCTCCGAGCTCCGAGTTGCACTGAGAGCGGTACTGTTGCAATTCACGGAAGGCAGTGAACCCAACATAATCTCGTTTGCTAGCGGCAGTTTGTCCGATGTTGAGAAACGGTCCTCACAAACCGTAAAGAAAGTTTGGCGTTAGTTTGGGATGTCGAAAAGTTTTACTTTTACCTAGCAGGACTTAAATTTGAACTGGTGACGGACCACAAGCCTCTAGAGACAATCTTCAAACCATCCTCTAAACCCCCAGCTCGGATTGAAAGATGGCTTTTACGCCTGCAAGCATTTAAGTTCAAATTCATCTATAAGGCTGGTAAAGACAACATCTCAGATGCTCTATCCCGTTTGTGCGAATTACCACCAACAAATGTTTCCTGGCGCAAGGATGATTATAATATCTTTCGGGTTATCGAATGTACAGTTCCTGTATCATGAAGTATTTCGGAAATTTCCCAGGAAAATGGCCTTGATGAAGACATCATCGACGCAATGACTTGCCAGGACACGAACTCTTGGGAATCCTGTACATCAAATACTTCTGATAGGACCACGTCTGATCATCCCGACAACACTCAGTCAAATAGTTGTAGTAGAAATTGGCTCACGAAGGCCATCAGGGGGAATCAGCGATGAAAGGTCGGTTAATGGTAAAGGTGTGGTGGCCGCGCATTGATCGGGATTCTGAAAATTTTGTCAAATCTTGCAAAGACTGCATGTTGGTATCACAACCTGTGGGCTCAGGTTCTAGGTACATGGAGCTAAAGTTTGTAAAATTCACTTCGTCGGAAATTATTATCGAGACCATGAAAGAAATATTCTGTCGATTGGGGTTGCCAAAGTATCTAAGAACGGACAATGGCAAACAATATGTAAGCAAAATTTTTGAGCAGTATTGCAACATGAGTGGCATTCAGCTAATAAGGACCCCACCATATTGTCCTCAGGCTAATGGTGTGGTCGAAAATATGACCACGTCTCTAAAAGATTAAAAATTGCTTTTTTAAACAAAAAGATCTTTGAACGAGAAATCCATGATTACATTTTAATGCACAACGTCAACCCTTATAGCACTACTGGAACAGCTCCTTCAGAGTTGATGTTAAATCGTATGATTCGCGACAAAATCTCGAATGTGCAAGACCTAGTGGGAGAATGCACGGATTCGGTCGAAAAAGATATTGACTGCATTTGGAAGCATAAAGGAAAAGAAAATGCCAACAAAACTAGAAAGAAGGCTATCATTGGCTATGCCAAAGATGTAATACTCTTCACGCTCCTCTGAGTTGCATCCAACCTTCCTTTCTTAGCATCACATCAGTTTGAGTGGCAATTGTATTGTACTTTTATTCTTTATAAGTTTCTCATTTAAATAGGGTTTGTATGGGAGGTACCACTCCTGATAACCCTAGGATTATGAAATTTACATGGTTGATGAATATGGATCAGAAACTTATAGTATCCAAATTTCAGTGCGATACGTTAAAAAACAAAAAACTTTTTTAATAAGAACATTAATTTAAAGGGGGGTTTGTATGGGAGGTACCCCTCCTGGTAACCCTAGGATCATGAAATTTACATGGTTGATGAATATGGATGAGAAACTTATAATGTCTAAATTTTAGTTCGATCCGTAATTTTTTAATAAGAACGTTACTTTAAAAGGTGGTTTGTATGGGAGGTACTCCTCTAGTGATCCGATACGGCTAATTCCGACAAATGTGCAGCGTATGGTAAATAGAAACCTATGTGCAAAATGTCAGCTCTCTAGCTCAAAAACTGAGGGACTAGTTTGCATACATATAGACGGACAGACGGACATGGCTAAATCAACTCGTCTCAACATCTCACTTTATTTTGTCTGCGATGGCTCCTTCTGCGTGTTACAAACTTCATGACAAACTTATAATACTATTCACTCCCGTGAAGAGTATAAAGAGAGGGCAAAGGAAGTGAATATGCAGGTGGGTGATTAAGTGCTAATGAATAATGTAGAATTTCCTAACAAGTTGACACCGAATTTTGATACCGCTAGAAATAAAGTTGTAGCGAGAGGGGAACATAAAAAACTGTCAGGGGAGGTAGAACGCCATTGATAGATGTAAGTCATTTAAAAGAGATTCCAGATGCCTGACGTCCCGAATCCAGCATCTACTACAATGGACTGTAAGAGGACACATCAACGCCATTTGGTTGAGCCAACCAGAATAATGCATCGTCTGAAACTAGGTTGAAACTCAAGCAGGTTAATAAAGGAGGGATATGGGACCCGGTGCGGGGTGAAGCTATGAGTGACTCTCTCTCTGACGTTCAAAGAGTCAGCAAGTGCGGTTGACTGATGAATGTAAAAGAATTGTTGGTGTTGTTAAATAAAAGTGTTTTAATTGTAAATATTTTCCAATTGAGAAATCAATGCCTTCTTCGCTTTTATGTCCCAGTACGATTTAAAGAAATTTGTTTTTTTTTTTCCCTTATTTTTTTGTTTTATTACTATTTTAATTTTTTTATTTCAATCATACACTGCTGCAACGGTTTATGTGCAATTAAGGACTGTTTTGATACTGAAAAAAATCGTGCAGTGTCATTTTGGATGTGCAATAATATTGCCTATTTAAAATGTGCTGGCTTGACCGGAAGGGACTATGACAGGCTATATGGAAATAAATCTGCCTGTAATTGTACCCGTCTTGTCCAGATTGTTTTAAACAACAATCAGATTTTTCAGGTATGTACCGGCGAGTGCGTAACCAGTTCTTAATGCTTTAAAATCATTCTTCTCAACTGTCTTTTGCTTTTGAAACTTCATCCGATCTTCTTGGGAATTCCGATTTCGATCTTCCTTTGCTTTCCCTTCACCTTGTTCTATGCCCAATAGTGATACACTTTTAGATCCTTCTTCCATGCCTTCAAACTCACCTGGGTCTTCTAATACTTTACTAGTCCCGAATCCCCCTCCTAATCTACAATTATGATTGCCCATTGTGCCTTCCCATTCATTTTCTGAATCTCCACTTCATTCTTCAAATCACTTATCTTTATCCTCAGCCTCATCCCTCTCAGTGCCTACACCGGAACACAACACTTCACCTGTTGCTATGCCAACACCCGATTTAACTTGTGTCATTCCACCTGTAGTTTCCAATTCCCATCCTGTCCTCACTGTTGTTGCTCCACGGAGGCATGTCTTCATTTCTAGTTTGTCAGATGTGATGATGTTGTTTCTTATATAGCAGCCAAAGTAAAGATAAAGGCATCTATTCAAAAGTTCAATTTTTCTAATCCACGTGATATTGCTTCTTTCAAAACAAATGTTCCTGACAGCATTTTTCCTATTGTTTGTGATGCAAAATTTTGGCCTGAGCACGCCGTTGTCCATGAATTTAAACCTCTACGTAAAAATTATCGGCCATCTGTTAATGTGCCCTCCACTAGTTCATCTTCACCAAGTATAATCTCAAAAAAACTAATTTTGCCTTCTGAAAATCTTTCTATTCAATATCAGAATATTAGAGGTCTCCTTACTAAACTTGACATTTTGAATAGGGATAGTTTCCCGTTGAAACTGATGTTATAGTGTGTCATCGTTTCTTGAAAAGCGATGTCGGATGATGGAAAATGTAGAAAGTGCTATGGTAAAGCAAACACCCAGCCATCAGGTGGGGAAAAATTCGTGTAAAAATGCTTTTGTCGCCTCATCTTATCATTCCTGTTTGTTATGTAATGCTAACGATCGTATCCACAATTTTTAAGTTTATCGATCAACTCACGTTACAAGGAAGTTAAGAGGCTGCATCTTTGCTTAAATTGTCTTCGCTAAGGACATGGTCTGCAGCAGTGCAGATCAGGACATTGTAAGCTTTTGCCATGCTAAGCATCACTATTTGCTTTATTCTGGGGCAAGTACTCCTACTCATGGTATGCAATCTTTAATCGATATACATGCTCAACCGCCTGCTTCGCTTGTTTCATCAAATATAGCCAATTCTCCACCTACTAATTCAGAAGCCAAAATTGCCGACTACATGTTGCTTGCTACTGCTATAATATTCATCAAAAGCCGTTCTATGTTATTAGTGCCCTGTCGTGCATTGCAATTAAATTTTATCACATCTCGTTTTGCAAATCAATTGCAATTAAAATCATATCGATCAAGCAATGCCATATCTGGTATAGGAGAATCTAATCTTACGTTTGATAAATCTATTAATGTTTCTGCCCAGTCTCGGGATAAAAAGTATCATGTTGCATCGGTTTGTAACACTTCTGTGATGATTGTTGATTGTCTACGGGGCAGTGCAAACAGAGGCGAAAGGCTATATTGCTGAAAGCCTTAAGACCGACCATTGTGGTAAATAGCCACACCTGCACGTGGTGCCCCTGCTTTCAACTGAAAATGGCGGATCTAGAGAGGCAAACTTGATAAAATCCGTAATCCCAGGTGTTATTCGTACCGTGCCTATGGGATGAATGGCACTACGTAAGTCTGTCTCTAAACGGTGGCCTCCAGATACCGGGCAGCCTCTGGTTGTAATTAAGCCTTACCGTAACACCGGGGCACTGTTGCAGTGGACTTGTATTCCCCTTTACTCGTGGGACCAAATGGCTGAGAAAAACAATAAAACCTTTATACAAAAGGCAGTAGTGCCTAGTACAAACCAAGTCAATAGTGACCTTTTTGCGGAAATTGCAGAAGTGCTTTCTTTATCGCAAACGGATAAGGCTTTACATAGCCGACCCAAAAGCAGCGAAAGCATTGTAATGGATGTCGACAGTGTGGATATAGGTCCCGATGACAACCTTACATAAGAGGAAGAGGATAGTCTTCTCGTCTCACCCACCCCTATCCCTGAATAGACGGTAGATGGCGTCAAAAAGGTGCGGCTATGTGGTGCTGCCCGTAGACGCCTTAAACTCCATCTAAGCCGAGGGCATAGCATTGAAGAGGCTAGAGCACTAGCTCAAAAGCCAACTGCTCTGAAGCGTCAACGCCCTAGCAGTACCTCACCAAATCTAAGCGCACCTAAAAGAGCTAGCGTAGGAACGGTGGCAGTAACGGAAAATAGGACAGCTGTGTCTACTGAACCTACAAGGCCTGAGCCAACAGGGCCTACCCTTACAGGGGAGGTGAGCACAGCACAAATGTCCTATAAAGATGTTACGTGCAGCACAAAACTGGGTATCATACCACCTAAATATCCAAACACCATATGGTTTACGGAATAACTCAAGGCCATACAGCACACCATCCTAGAAGCGATTAGAAAAAATCAATCGCGTGCGGAAAAACCAGTCTTTAATAGCTGTACTTTGCGCACGGGATGGCTAGTTATCTCCTATGGTAATAATGACACAGTCACTTAGTTAAAGGCAGTAGTGCCTAAACTAAAGCCGTGAAAGGATGCCGAGTTGAAAATCGTTGAAGATGATGAAATACCACGTCCTCAGATCTATATTGGCTACTTCCCCGAACTGGACAGAAGATATACTTGGTCTTCTGAACGGACAGAGCACTGGCCTATGGGTGAACGACTGGCGAGCACTCAATAGAGTGCGTAAAGGTACGGTCTCGGAGATTACCTTCGCCATAGACCCTATATCAGCCGAAATCATAACGAAAAATCAACTCTGGCTGAACTATGACTTCGGTAGAATTCAAATGCGCCCCAAGAAAAAAAGTGAGGCGAATGATGGGACACGTGGTGAAGTGTCTGAGGTATGAGCGAGGTCCAAAAGCACAAAGTGTCCATCGACGATTACTGCAGAGACAATACCAGAGCAACCACAGTGCTCTAATGTAGCTACAGTAACTACTTCAGCATCTGGTCCAACAGCAAGATGTGAGCAGGCTAAGGAGGGCATAAAAATGCAACCATCGCTTCATGCTGCCACCAAAAACCCATACCACGATCACCAGCGTGCTAAAAAGGGAGACTATAGATCCGCAGAAGAAGCGATCTTGCTGGATACCAACAGAGGGAAGAAGAGGGCGGCAAGTGCCCGTAAAAAAGCCAATTAATGGCTCTTCCCCAAAGCAAACCCAGCAGCAATACAAGGCAACTCGGATGCCTTCAGATAAACCTCCATCGTGCCAAAGCTGCCTCAGATATATTGGCAAGGAGGTTTAACGCTGAGCTGTTGGATGTAGCTTTCATCCAAAAACCATGGCCATATAACGGAGTCATCAAAGGGCTCCAAAACTTAAATGGTAGGTTGATCTATGCCACCAATAAGAATCGCACTAGAGCGGCGATTCTGATTAGTAACCAACTAACCTTTCTTCCTTTCTCAAGGTTTATTTCTGAAGACCTAGTGGCGATTTGGGCAAAAGTGCCTACCAGCAAAGGGGAGCATGGGGTCATCCTTGCCTCTGCTTATCTACCGGGAGACGTGGCTACTGCCCCGACAGAGGAAGTTTTGGCCCTAGCGGAGTATTGTCAGCAGTGTATCCGATGGATTCTCTCCAGCGATGCAAACGCACACCACACAACCAGGGGAAGCAACGACATTAACACAAGGGGTGAGTACCTTCTTGAATTTTTACTAACTCATAATATTACCATATTAAACCGAGTCAACGAACCGACGTTTGTGAATGCAATAAGAGGGGAAGTTCTTGATCTCACTCTTGCCAGTCACAATGTCTCGTCGGAAGTCTCAAATTGGCACGTGTCACAGGAAACATCCATGTCGGATCATATGCACATATCGTTTGATGTGGGTGCAACTGTAACACAAGCCAAAGTTTACAGAAATCCCAAGAAAACCAATTGGGATATATTTTACCTCTATCTACAGCATGGTATTAACTGCTCAAATAAGCATATTCATTTAAAATCAGAGCTTGAATCAGAAGCTGAAGAGCTTCATTCTAACATAATCAATGCCTTTCATAAAAGTTGTCCAGAAAAAGTGCATAAACCACGAAGGGATGTTCCTTGGTGGAATAAGACGCTTACTGAACTTCGAAGCAAGGCAAGAAGATTATTCAATAGAGCTAAACGAACGGGAGACTGGGTTTCCTATAAAGAGGCTCTAACTGCCTTTAATATACAAGGTGGCGCAAAAGAAGTCATCCGATGTTGTTTGGCTCTTATTTTTTTTCTAAATGAAAAACTTCGATTCTGATTTGATTTTTGATTATGTTTATTTAGACCTTTAGAATTAATTGTGTTAAGTCGAGAAGATGATATCGGACAAATGGGCGCCGCCACAATTGATTGTCATACGGGCTCGTTTTATGGCATTTTCCATCACTTCGGCGAGCGTTTCGGGCGATAAATTCTCGCATTCGTGTCGGATATTTTCCTTGAGGGCTTCCAAGGTCTCAGGCTTGTTGATGTAAACACGGGACTTCAAAAAACCCCATAAAAAGAAGTCTGGGAACGTTAAATCAGGCGATCTGGCGGGCCAGTGCAAATCGACGAATTGTTACGCAAAAAAATAGACACAATTATTCCGCGTTCTTGGGGAGTGTATCGCTCCATGGCTTATTCACTTGTATTCTGTATCTGTCTAGTCCACAAATCTCAAAACAGATTTGACATTGGCGGCCATTTGCAAAAATGAGAGCATCTTCCAATAGGGTGATGTCTTTGCCACCTTGTAGAATTGAGAAGATCTAAAAGAGCTACTTGGAGGAATCATTGTGAGAAGATCTCAAATCTTCCAGCTGCGATTCGCCTCCAAAAAGCCTTAGTTAAAGATCACTCAAACGGTATTTGTACCCTGAAAAAACCTGATGGCAGCTTTACACAGAACCCGGGAGAAACCAGCAAACTGCTGCTGGACACTCACTTTCCGGGTCACTCAGCTTCTAATGAACACCCAGTACTGGTGGAATCCACGGTATCCATCAATACTGTAGATGTTAAGCTAGTAAACTGTTCCATGAAAAACGGGTGCAATGGGCTTTATCATCATTTAGCCCATACAAATCTCCAGGGCCTGATGGGATATACCCTTGTCTGCTCCAACATGGAGCCAAGTACATTGTCCCAAAATTGGCCAGTATATTCAGAGCAAGTCTCTTGCTACGGCATATCCCTACGAAATGGGCTGAAGTCAAAGTAGTGTTCCTTCCAAAGGTAGGGCAAAGCCAGAACAGCTACCTAAATCTTATAGACCTATAAGTCTCAGCTCATTTTTCCTAAAATCAATGGAAAAAATTTTGGATCATTATATAAGGAATAACAACCTTATAAATTTTCCTCTGCAAAACATGCAATTTGCATACCAACGTGGCAAATCAACAGAAACTGCAATACATGGCTATGTATAACAACTATCATTGAAAAGGCTCTTGATTCCAAACAAATAGCTCTATGTGCATTTATCGACATTTCAGGAGCTTTTGATAATACTTCATATGAGGCAATAGAAAATGCCCTTCTACGGAAAGAAGTACCCACACCTATTATTAAATGGATAATAGCTATTTTTGAATCTCGGACTATTAATTTACAGCTTGGAGGAGAATTAAAATCTATCACAGCCACAAGAGGTTGCCCACAAGGGGGTGTACTCTCTCCACTTCTGTGGACTTTAGTGATAGATGAACTCCTCTACAAGCTTAATGGTCTAGGTTTCAATACACAAGGTTATGCAGATGACCTAGTTGTATATATTGTAGGCTAGCATGAGCAGACTATCTCTGACCGCATGCAACAAGCCCTAAAAATAATAAATAAATGGTGCAATGAGAAAGGGCTCTCAATTAACCCATCAAAAACTGTGCTGGTACCATTCACCAGGTAAATTGATTAAATGGCATCACAATCCAATTTTCCAATGAAGCGAACTATCTAGGGATTATCCTTGATAAAAAGCTAACGTGGAACCAACATCTAAATAAAGTTACAAAAAAGGCTACAAGGGCATTCTTTGCTTGCACTAGACTTTTTGGTAAAACCTGGGGTCTAACTCCCAAAATGACCTACTGGACATTCACTACGGTCATTAGACCAATAGTCACGTATGCTTCCATTGCATGGTGGCCTAAAGTCAAACAAAGGAATGCAGTAAATATACTAAGTAAACTGCATCGACTTGTTTGTGTCAGTATCACAGGGGCTATGAAAACGTGTCCCACTGACGCACTAGGGGTGCTCTTATACATCCCACCATTACCTATCCTAATAGAAAAGGAAGCTACTATTAGCGCCTTGAGACTGGAAGGTATTGCCGATTTAAAAGGGAGCAATATTAAGGGACACCTAAAAATTTTAGAAAATTTTCTATACAGTCCCATTTTGCATAGAGATGATACTCTATTGTCTAAAAATATCTTCTGCAAACTTTTTCAAATCATTATTAGTGATCGTGAAGACTGGAGAACTAATTCTATGAAATTCAAACCCGGCTCCCAGATATGGTTTACAGACGGGTCTAAACTTGAAAATGGTAGAACAGGGGCGGGAATTTATGGCCCAAAATTCAAAAAATCTATCCTTATGTCTTCGCAGGAAAATGAGAGGAGTACATATTTACATACTCTCGGATAGTCAAACGGCCGTAAAAGCCCTACAGTCGGTCACTTTCACCTCAAAGATGGCATATGACTGCCTTAACCTGTTAAATGATCTGGGTAACTTTAATACTGTTGTATTAAGGTGGGTGCCAGGACATGAAGGTCATGAAGGCAATGAAAAGGCCAACTACTTGGCTAAACAAGGGGCGATCATGCCCTTTTACGGTCCTGAGCCTTTCTGTGGTCTCTCGAAAAGCCACAAAAACGAAGAAATCAGGAAACTTGAGGAAAAGAAATTTCTAAAACACTGGGTGAACTCCACCGGACAACGCCAGGCAAAACAATTCCTCACTCTTTCAAAGAGTATCTCGAATAAGCTTCTCTCACTCAGTAGAGTGAGACTTACGCATTTTGACTGGATACTTCACGGGTCACTGCAACCTAAGGTATCATCAAAATAAGTTAGGTCTTTCCGACACTGACGTATGCCGATTTTGTGAAATGGATAAAGAAAGTTCAGAGCATATACTCTGCAAATGTCCTGCACACGGTAGACAAAGACTTCACCACCTCGGTGACACTGTTGTTAATCCACACAAATTGTGGAACAACAAACCCCATGTAATGTTAAATAAGGCCATGTACAATAGATCTTATTGGTCGCTGTGCTTTCGGGCCCGTTATTATTATCATGTTGCATTCACTGCTGTTATAACTAACAAAATAACAAATTATCATCCTCATTCTGACTTAAATTTTTCGAATTGGAATATCCCAAAAATTACACTGTGTCACGGCGAAAAAAAACTTCTTATCAGAGCAAGTGGAGGTTATAGGTCATAAAAAACTAAAAAGAATGGTATATATTAAATCTCAGATACACCCTCAAAATCTTGTTTTAGAGCCCAAAAACCGTTTTTAAGAGGTTCCTGTACATATTACCTTATAACTTGGCCATCGGATTTCAAATTTTTTCTTTGTATTTAGAAGCTGAAATGTAGCCCTTTACAACCATGTATCATGTATTTTGTTATCATTCAAATTCATGAAGATACAGACCAAAAACTTTACAAAATTTTGATTTTTCCATCGATTTTGCAACTTTAAGTCTAATTTGTGCCCCTTATCTTATCTAAATTATATTTTTTCTCAACGTACATCGAAAGTTTAGTCATTTTAGCTTTAAATGAACCCTGTTTGAATAGAATCGGTTAAAAATTACTTGATTTATTGTAAAATTTGAAATCCGATAAAAAATGGCCAAGTTATAAGGTAATATGTACAGGAACCTCTTAAAAACGGTTTTTGGGCTCTAAAACAAGATTTTGAGGGTGTATCAGAGATTTAATATATGCCATTCTTTTTAGTTTTTTATGACCTATAACCTCCACTAGGTCTGATAAGAAGTTTTTTCATTTTTTTTTTTTTGTAACACAGTGTTATCAAACTTGCTGATCCATTGTTTTATAAGTCTTAACGTACTGATCTACTCCTTGTTGCTGGACTTTTCTTCGAGGTTATATGTGTTGGGCAAATTCGTATTGCTGATCACCTACCAACTTTACAGGAGACAATGGTTGGTTGGGTGGTCTCTGGATGTCTTTCACAAATCAGAAGGATATATTATTGCAAGTGTCAGCGGATTGCTCAGATCTTAAAGCCGATGTTAGCAGACGTTGTCAATTGGCTTTGGGAAATCGACTGTTGCTGTGGTTCATCGTCTCCTGTATCTGATGATGACATACTTTGTAAGCAATTATTTCAACAAGGCTGCATTCGTCTACGTCCTGGTCAGTACTCTGTTCGTCTTCCGGCCAGGACCAATTTTGATGCACTTGGTAATTCATATGGTAGTGCGTTAAGGCGATTTAAGACCCTCGAGTCTAGGCTGAATAGGAACACAACGCTAAAATCGCAGTATTCAGCATTCCTTCAAGAATATAACAATTTGGATCATATGTCTTTGGCTCCTAACAATTGGAAAGGGCCTCAGTATCTTTTACCACATCATTGTGTACAAAGGCTGGATAGCACTACAACCAAATTACGCGTTGTATTTGACGGCTCTGTAAAATCTGCATCTGGTTCATCTCTAAACGACTTACTATTGGTAGGGCCATCTATACAACCAAAAACAAGACATTTACGTTTCAGATTTTTCAAAGTTGCCTTGTTTGGTGACATTTGTAAAATGTATCGCTGTTTGCATAACACACCCGGATGAATATCTTCAATGGATTTTGTGGCGTGACAGCCCTAACGAGGGCATAAGGACATACTCTTTAAACACAGTCATTTATGGAACAAAACCAGCAGTATTCTTGGCTATTCGAGCCATGCATCAGTTTTCCTACGACGAGGAAGCTAAAATCATACGCAGGGACTTCTACGTCGATGACCTAACGGGAGGCGACACAATCGAAGAGGTTTCTCAAATTCGGTGTCAGGTAAAGGAGGTATTGCAAAGAGGTCATTTCCCAATACGTATATTGTGCTTCAACGAACCTGCAGCGCTTACTGGGGAGGTTGAAGCGGACAGAGAACCTTTTCACAAATTTCATGATGGAACAGACATTATAAAACACTTGGTTTATCCTGGGCTCCTGTGTTGGATAATCTACTTTTTAACTTAACGCAAACCTATTCTGAGGTTTCAAACAATAAACGTTCAATTCTAGCTTCCGTTGTTGCTAGATTCTATCATCCTTTGGGATTAATAGCTCCTACGGTCACGAGGCTAAATATATTTCTTCAGATTCTTTGGATGGAAAAGCTAAATTGGGACGAAAGTTTGCCACAAACGTTACACTCTGCTTGGTTGGAAATTGCTTCGCTGAACTCAAGCGTTACCAGCCTCAAATATCCTCGTTTCGTTTTGCTGCCTCATGCTACAATTCAAATTCATGCATTTTGTGATGCAAGTATGGCTGCTACGGCACTTTGTGTTTATTTATTTATTTATGACAAAATACTGTCAACAAAGTACATTAAAAATACTTAAAATAAAGCCTTACAACTAATTAAGCAAAAATAAAATAAATCTACCTCTGACCCGGTGGGGGAAATTTATTTGCTAAATAGCTAGCTATACCCCTACTCACAGCATGTCTGGTCAGAGACAGACATTAGACACCCCATCCAAAATTGTGCGTCCAGATTCAGTCACGGTGGATGGAGAATCGTAGGTGTTGCAAGACCAGAGCGTTGATAGCGGTGAGTGAAATCTCAGGAGAAAGGATGTGGTAAATTTTGTTATAATTATCACATAATACACGAAATGGATCATGTGAGGCAAAGTTAGTTGTGCACATACCTAGAGCAAGAGGAACAAAATTCCTAGTAGTACGTCTAGGGACACAGAATCTAAGTTGACTCAAAAGCCCCGGCGAATCAACAATACCAGTAATAAGTTTATGAAGAAAGCTTATTCCTAAAGAAATTCGGCGATTACTCAACGAAGAAAGATCTATAAGAAGA
Source organism: Amiota communis (assembly GCA_037043315.1). Taxonomy (NCBI): domain Eukaryota; kingdom Metazoa; phylum Arthropoda; class Insecta; order Diptera; family Drosophilidae; genus Amiota; species Amiota communis. Next base: position 109,804 of record JBAMAV010000391.1, read on the forward strand.
AGCCTGCTTGAGTAAGAAGGCAAACGTACACTAGGGTTCCAATTAAAGCCCCAAAAGTGCAAAAAGAAGGAATTGCTTCTGTACCGACTCAATACGGTCTTGATGTATTTTGTATTGAGGGCTCCAGACGCACGAACAGTACTCGAGTACTGGGCGGAATAGAGAGATAAATAGATGCTTTGTAACGTAGGGATCGTTGAATTCTTTAGACCATCTTTTAATAAAACCAAAAATACTTTTAGCTTTATTAATAGTTGAAGATATGTGATGGTTAAAGCTCAGTTTAGGGTCAAAAATGACTCCGAGGTCACTGAAGGTAGAGACACACGCTAATGAATTGTTGTCAATCGTGTAAGAAAGAAGATGAGGTTTCAGGAGATGAAAAGTCATAAACATGCCTTTTGCGCAGTTAAGCTGAAGAAGATTGCATGAACACCATGAATGCAGTGATGTTAGATCATCTTGCAATCTGACTTGCGAAAAGTTATCAGTAAATGAAAGGCATAGTTTGACATCATCAGCATACATCCGAACACGAGAGTAATTCAAGGATGAAGGAAGATCGTTTATAAAAAGGATATACAATAATGGGCCAAGATGACTTCCTTGAGGAACACCAGAAGTGACATCAACCGGACAAGAAAGAGTAGATTTAATGAACTCTCGCTGAATTCTATTTCTTAAATATGAAGAAATGCAACGAAGCAGATCTTGCGGGAAACCTAAAACGTCTAGCTTCAGTAAAAGCATATCATGATTAACGGAATCAAACGCTTTGCTGAAGTCAGTATAAATTACATCAGTTTGACATTTTTCGTTAAAACCAAGATATACTAAAGATCTAAATTCAAGCAAGTTAGTAGTTGGTGATCTATTCTTCATAAAACCATGTTGACACAGAGAAGTAATAGATTAGCAGTAGTGATAAAGGGTTAGTGTGAGCATTTTTTCAAACAACTTTGGGATTGCAGAAAGGTTGACAATACCTCTATAATTAGATATGTCAGCATTGTTACCTTTTTTATGTAACGGAACAATAAAGGATCCCTTCCAGGTAGCAGGAAAAAATGCGCACTGAAGTGATAAATTGTAAAATTTAAGAAGCGGCTTACACAGAGCTTCCGTACAGTGCCTAAGCAGACATCTAGGTATTTTGTCTGGACCGGGTGAGAAAGTGGGTTTCAAAAGTTTTAAATTTAAAAGAAGACTCTCCTCACTGATTTCAGGAGTTACAATTTGGTTACAATGGGAAGTGGAATATGGATAAAAGTTGCCAACATATGATTTAGAGGAATAAGTAGATTGAAAGAATTTTGTGAACAGGTCTGCAATACCAAATCACTATGGGCTTGTTCGTCAACTAGATACATGGATGAGGGAAATAAAGAAGACTTGCGCTTTGAGCTAACAAAGTTATACAACTGCTTAGGATCACGCGAAAATTGCAATCTATAACGTGAGAGATAGTTCTTATAACAAAGGTTATTTAATGAAAGAAAATTAGCCCGGGCTACACAAAAGTTAGCAAAAGCAATAGAAGAGCCAGTTTTTTATATAGCCTAAACTTTATGATTTTCAGGTTTGAAAGCCTTCTTGTAAACCAAGGTGGTTTATATGAAACTAACGAATCTACAATATACGGGACATTGGCAACGAAAATATTGTAAACCATTGCATAAAAAAAATTAATAACAGTAGACATATCACTACAATTGACTAAAAAAGACCAATCAGTTCCAAGAAAGATTGCATTTGGTTGTGCAAAGTTAACATTGCGAAAACAAAACCGACGTTTGCATCTAGATGTGGGGGCTGAAGCAGGACAGGTTACAGAAAGCAAAATTTCCAATGTTGGATGGTAGGTATCCTCAGGAAGACATAATGGTTGAGATCTTGACACAGAAATTCCACTGAAGTCATTACTGAACACAAGATCAAGTGATCTATTCAAAAAATTGACTACAGAGTTCATTTGAAATAAGGAGAGGTCAAACATGGTGCCCAAGAAATCATGATGTGCTGAAGGAACTAGATAACCCGATGTACTGGAAAAGGACCCTGAAAAGATATTCCCAAAGTGTGTTTAGCTATTTGGGAGAATTTAAAAGACATATACATGAAGGTTTTTTTTTCTTTTTTAATATTATGTATGGTTTATGTTTCACATAAAGTGTTGTGTGTTTCTTAAATCTATGTTCTTAGAATAATGGTTTTTATAATAAATAATGCTTTTCATTGTTACAACTATGTTTTTAAATGATGTTTTTTGTTATTAAATCTTTGTTTTTAAAATATTTGTTTTGTGTTGTTACATCTATGTTCTTAATTAATCTTTTTTGTTATTAAATCAATTATTATTAAATCTATTTAATTTTTCAGCCAACAAAACTCAAATTAAATAAATAAAGCACACAAAAGTTTTCTATTTAATATTGTAACACAACAAAACTCAATTCAAATAAATAAAGAACAATCCCGTCGGCTAGAGAAAATTCAAAACAATGATTTACCGCTTTTTTTTATTGAATTCAAAAGAACCGCACTCTACGAACGCAAAATGAAATGAACAAACACACGAAAGAGGTGAAAAGAAAACAACGAAAAAAAAAGGCAGCGAAATTATTGCCCGTGGTACATCGGGCCGCAAAGTTCGATAATGTAAAAGCAGACTTACTAAATACCAATCAACAGACATTATTTCTAATACATCAAATTATCTGAAACGAAGAGCAACGATAAACGATCTTTATTTCTAAATTAATTAATATTTCAAATACAATTTCGTCAAATGTAATTGGTTAAATAATTTGTAAGTTTGTATACAGAAATAATATTTTTATTGTTGTGAATCATAAAAAATACTTATAAATTTTCGTTTGTGGGTCATAAAAAATATCTTATTTTATACTTTTTCGAATTTTATAACGATATATCGAAATATTAAAGGACTTTTAGAGCCTAGTCAGACCAAGAAGAAAGCTTTTCCTGTAAGCAGCTTCAGAATTGTACAACAACAACAGGCAAATTTTCAAATTTCTGAGTTGCTTTGGTTTAGCTTCAGTTCAGCTTCTAAAACAGAGGTGCTCAAACATTGCTTATGGAAGAACAAGTACCAATACATGTACAAGAAAACTGCAATACATAGAAACGAGAAATTTTGTATGTACACCGAAAAAAAAAAAATGAAATATACAAATTTCCTTTCATTTTTCGACGAGCGTTTCAATAAATTGTCCAAATTATGTGAATGTTAGTTGTAGACAATTTTAATAACGCTTCCAAATGTTCGTGGCTTATTCGAGATCTTTTTTTTTTTTTTTTTGTTGTGCGAAACAAGGAGGTAAAAATCTTCCAAAGATACCTATGGCCCGTGCCACAAGTTATGTCGGATTCATTAGCCTACCGACTAAAAAACCCCCTATCGCCTCAAGCCCCTTTCAATCCCTACGGTACCGCCAAGGCATTCCTTCGTAGGGAGGGATAGTATGCTTACAATTAAGCAGGCGTCATTGTTCGCTCATACATACGAGCACCCCTCATGATGTTGGCAATTTCGGAAGAGAAGTATGCCCAGTCATCCACCGATGTTTCCATGCGCCTTACAATCTCATGTGAGCTGCAATGAGATCCAAGGCGCGCATACACTCTCCGTCGCTCCGCTTCGAAACGGGGGCACTCATGAAGAAGATGCTCCGGATCCTCCACGACATCTCTGCACAGACCACAGAACGGATCCGCAGCGAGATCTGTGTTTTCATATATGTACTTATATGTGCTATCATTATAATTATAATTAGGTTTACAACTTAAAACCAACCATGATTTCTCTAAGTGCTTTTCAATGACCAATTGCAAAACAGGGCTGGGAAAATTCTGCCAGTGTGGCCAAGTTTTTGTTAGTGTTTCCAAGTTTTGTTGCATTTTTCGGTCTTGGCATCAGTAAACAGCTGATGACGGCACTTAAAACTTTTAAGTGATATGTAAATTGTTAAGTTTATTTTATAGTTTTAATAAAATAAGTATCATGAATAAAAAGGGAATTATGTGCATATATTGCATAATGTTCTAAGTCATGTATTTCTCACAAATTTTCATTTTTAATTTAGTCAACGTGCGCGCAAAGTTCCTTGTGTGTGTATAACTTAACAAAAAACAGCTTTTCATAAAAAGCGAGAGTGGTGTGTGAACGGCAGCTACAAAATTTTTCGCTTTTATTGGTGTGACTTGGGCATTAATAATTTAATAAGCTAATAATGAATTGTAGTGAAAAATAAAGAACTAGAATTTAAGTGTAAAATTATAAAGTGAAAAAAAAAGTAAAATTAAGCAAAAATCTGAAATAAAAAGAAAAACCTATATTTTTTTTAGTGATAAATAAAAGAACTCAAAGTCTTATTCTGCAATGTTAAACTCATGACCACTTTGTCCCAATTCAGAGAATGCAGATAACTTAGAAGTGCGCACTCCTGGGCATTTTCTGATCGGTTCGTCATTTGCTACAATTGATGAACCTGACTTAACGCATCTCAACATGGATCGTCATTGGCAACGTGTGTTTCAGCTGCAGTAGATGTTCTGGAGAATGTGGAGCTTTAGCTATCTGCCACTACTTCGAGAGCGTGGCAAGTGGCGTTCGGCGGCTATAAACCTGCAACCAGGCTTAATGGTGTTTTCAAAGATGACAACTTGCCTCCACTCGGGTGGCAGCTGGTCGTTTGACGGTGAAGTTCGATCGAACGCGCCTGGTCGAATGTAGCTTCAGGTTCTGGTAGGAAAAAGGAGAATGACCGATAAACAGTTGGTAACAAAACACAACTGACGATCTTGAAATTTACATGGTTGGTGAATATGGATTAGGCAACTATCAGTTCGGTAAGAAAAAAATACAAAAAAGCTATTGTAAAAAGAACATTAATTTGAATTTGGGTTTCTATGGGAAATCCTTGGTTCTTGGAATTAACAAGGTTGTGAATATGGGTCCAGCGTCTGGTAAACACAAACAAAACTGCGTGTAAAATTTTACCTATCCAGCCATGTCATGAAATTCGCCGACGGTTTCACAAACGATTTTTTTCGAAACTTTTAAAAAAAAAAAACCATCGGTGCCCTAGAACAACATTTTTGCTAATAAATTGAATTTTTTCAGATTTAACTTTTCTTCTTTTATTTAATTTAAAAAATCCCACATTTATTAATAACAATTGTAATTTATTTTAACATATCAATAAATTGAATTGAAGACAAATTCGAATCTTCGAAAATGAAAAAAAAAACCAGAAAGAAGGCTATCATTGGCTATGCCAAACATATTATACTCTTCACGCTCCTACAGGTTGCATCCAATCTTCCTTTCTTAGAATCACCATATTCTCTCTGTTACAGTTTGAGTATCAACAAAGAACACATTTTGATTATCAACAAAGAACACAGTTTGAGTTGCATTGTATTTTTATTGTACTTATACTCTTTATAAGTTTGTCATTTAATGTGAGTTTGTATGGGAGGTACCCCTGCTAGTAACCCTAAGATCATAAAATTTACATGGATACGGAACAGAAACTTATAGTGTCTAAATTTCAGTTCGATACGTCAAAAAACAAAAAACTTTTTCTAATAAGAAAATAAGAACTTTAATTTAAAAGGGGGTTTGTATGGGAGGTAAGATACTTGGGCTACCAGGAAGGGTACCTATCTACCAAATTAAAACCCAAATTTAAAAAATCAGCTAAGTGTGAGTCGGACTCCCACACGGAGGGTTCCGTACCATCGTACAAGATTTTTTGCCGCAAAAATGAATTATGTATTCAATAACTCAACGCTTGAGCAATTCCAAACACAATGAATATGCATTTATTATGAAATTGATACAAAAATCATGCTCGAAATATTAAATTATTGATTTGACTATTGTTTAGAGTAAAATCAGTATTCATACTGCATCGGGAAATGTGAAAATTATCAAAAGCAAAAGTGAAATATTCATACAGCCTAAAAGAATACTACAAAAAAAAAAAAAAAAAATTACCAAAATATGAAACAAAATTAATCACAAAGCTTCTAAAACTGTGCTCAGTGCATATTGGAGCACACGTCTCTTGTATGGGGACCCCTATAATTTTTTAACTTTATTTTAGTTTTAGTATTTGTTGCTATCATGACAATAGAAATACACATTCTGTAAAAATTTTAACTGTCTAGTTATTACGGTTCATGAGATAGAGCGGAGTCGTATTATAACCCTCAAAATGTTTTCTTTGTTGATACTCAAACTGTGACAGAGATTATAGTGATGCTAAGAAAGGAAGCATATCTGATATCTGGCATTTGTTGCCGTTCGGTTGGATGCAACCCGGAGGAGCGTTGGCATAACCAATGATAACCTTCTTTCTAGTTTTTACTTATTATTTTCGTTAAATAACAACGACATATAAGAAAATACTGCGAAAAAATAATGTTTTTTTTTTTACTGTAAAATGGCTTTATTCAGGGAAAAAATTCGCATCATAAGATGTTACTTTTAGTTTGAACGAAGCAAAGCGTTTAAAATTTGGTTAATTTTGTCACACACAAATATTTCATAAAAAAAAGATTTTTTACTTACTTGCCCAGCAGCCAAAGTTTATATTGAGAGTCGATATAAAAACCAATAACGTTTTCACTTGTAAATTATTCTTCCATAAGATTTGAAATTTCATTTTGTCACTTAATTTTATTGTTTTTGTTAAGATTTATGATTTAATATATGTATATGTATGTATATTAAGTACTCTTTGTCTAAAAAAATCAAAGTGTAGAACAATTTAAATTTTATTGATCATATTAAAGTACATTCCATAATTTACATTTTAGTTTTTTCACATTTTTAAATCAAACATGATGTTTTAAGAAATCTACACGTATCGCTGTACTATATCGGACTAAATTGTATTAACTAAGCCGAGTTTCCGAAGAAATATTATAAAATATATTTTTATCAGTGGCTTTCTGTATGTATTTATAGTTGTTGATAGACGTCGTTGGAGGCCCTTTTGTTTCCGAATAACAGTACTCATGGTTTATTTCACACTCTTCACATTTAGTGTGAGTGATATTATCGTTTTGTCCTCTTGCTTGTATGTAGTGCATTATTGTGAGAGAACATCTTTTTTTTGTTTCGAACGTCAATTTGACAGCCCTTTTTAGGCAGTAAGTTTCACTCTAAGCTACTTGATAAAACTAAACAAGAAAAATAAAAATTCTTCCTAGACTGATGAAACAAACAAACTAAAATGATAATAATTTTCAAACTATTGTTTAGTAAAAAAAAAAAAATACATATATATATATAGATCACAAAATTCTGTTCATCGAAGCATACATACTAAGAACAAGTTTAAATTGTCCGATTATAGTGATCACTTTAAACACTTGATTAAAAATTTGATTTATTGTAGAACTGTAATAGTCGGTTGAGACTGCTTAAAATTGTCTGATATTTAATAAGGTGTTTACACTGATTTTTTTCCTTGTTTTTTGTTGTAATTTTGTTTAAATTTTATATAATTTGATTTAAAAATGTCAAAAATAAGTATATAATTCACTTACGCTTCACTTGGCGATTATCAGCTTTTTTATGTTTGGCGGAGAAAGAAAAATGAGAAAAAGAGCCAAAATGAGCTAAGCCATAAATTTCCCAACACTGCTAGAAGACCGGTCGACAGTTGAATATAAACCTGATTTTTTTTCTATCTGATTACAATCAACTTTGGTTTTCATAGCAACAACCCCCACTTTTCCCTGTGGTTGTTGTACAAATAATCAGATTTTCTACCTGATTATGGAAAAATCTGATTTTTCCTTCAGTCTAAGCCGTCTATAAATCCACTAAATTTGCAAATATGCAAAAGAAATGAAGACCGAACTAGCTCCATTGTCCGACGCTCAACATATCCATAAATTCTTAATGTAATCATCTCCAATACAAAGTCATATGCGTTGCAACATCACATCTAATCCATTTACCACCATTTACAATAGTGCTTATCAAAATTATACTCTAAAACAAATTTTTCTTCACTCTCGCCAAATCTACGTTTATGTGGTTTACAATTAGACAAAAACTAAAACGCAGACTAAATATACTATTTATTTCGTAAAAAAATTCCTCTTATCAATCCTAATCTTTACATGAAACACCACTAGTACCATTACTTCTGTGTAGCTGCAATCGCATCGAAAATACACATTACTTTTTTATGTTTGTAATGAAAACAAAAAATACATTTATGAAATAATGTTCGACGGTTCAATTTTAAGATAAATTATATCTTAAAACGGACACAACTTAAAATAATACCACAACTAAAAAAAAATATCATGAAGACAGTAATAACTCAAAAACTGGCAATTTTTTACACAATCACTAAAAGAACTGAAAAGAAAATCAACGTTACTTACTTCTGATTAATCTTTCTTTAAAATGACATACCATTTTTTCATTTTCTGTCTTTAATCTTTACAAAAACAGTTCTTTTGCCTCTAATGATAAATTGAAAATTATGAGTTAATGATCTTTTGTAGTTAGGGTGCGACATGTATATATATACGTCGATTCTGCTATTCAGTTTTTCTCTAATTGCAAACAATATAAGTACACATAAATGTTGTAAAGTCAAAAATAGCACTAAAATTTCACTTTAACTGTAAATTTAAACGTAAAAAAACTTAGGGTCTTCACTCAAACGTCTAAAGAATAGCAACGTGTATTTCATACACAATTGCGTGAACTAGAGCTGGAGAAACATCGATGGTACAATCGATAGTATCGATGTTTTAACATTGGATGAAGCGCCGCGTGACAACAAGTAAGTGCAAATAAATGGAAAATAAGATGTGTTTTAATTGGTGTTTTATTCATAAAAGATTAATTATTAATTGCGGTGTTATTGGCAGTGATAATAGTTGTAGTTGACTAGAAAAAATGGACAAATACTTGGAAAGTATACATGCATATATACAAAAATATGTGTAAGCTTGCATTGGTGCCTTTTTTAATACTCTTCACGGGAGTGAATAGTATTATAAGATTGTCATGAATTTTGTAGCACACAGGAGACATCGCAGACCACATAAGTATATATATTTGTGATCAGCTCGATGAGATGGGTTGATTTAGCCTTGTCCGTTTGACCGTCTGTCTGTCTGAATGTATGCAAACTAGTCACTCAGTTTTTGAGCTAGAGAGCTGAAATTTTGCACATAGGTTTCTTTTTACCATACGCAGCACATTTGTCGGAATCAGCCGAATCGGACCACTAGGGTGGTACCTCCCATACAAGCCCCCCTTTAATTAAAGGGAAAATTTTGTGTTTTTTTTAACAAATCGAACTGAAATTGGGACAATATAGGTTTCTGATCTATATCCATCAACCTAGGATTACCAGGAGGGGTACCTCCCATACAAACCCCCCCGTAAATTTACGTTCTTATTAAACAAATTTTTTTGTTTTTTAACGTATCGAACAGAAATTTGGACACTATAAGTTTCTAATCCATATTTATCAACCATGTAAATTACATGATCATGATGATAGGGTTACCAGGAGGCGTACCTCCATACAAACCCAAATTAAATGAGAAAAAGCCAACACCACCAACAACTCCAACGCCATCTACAATGAAAACATTTACATTTTTGGAAAACAAAATTTCAAGGAAAGTGTACAGAAGCCGATCAGATGCTATTATACTGTTGCGGCAATATTTGGAGAAGCCCAATGAGCCGGAGGATAGGGATCCACTAGTATATTGGATGGTAAGACTATTGTCATCATAATTTTATTACATGATTTTTATATAAATTCATATACAATTGCTTCTTTATTTTACAGATAACAGCGCAAGTATGCATCCAATGAAAAACATTTGTAAAAAATACTTATCCATTACAGCCCATCGGCGGAGTCCGAAAGGACATTTAGCAAGGTTGGTCAAATAGTCTCCAACCGTTCATGTGCCTTGAAACCAGAGGTTGTAGACATGTTGCTATTTTTAAATAAAAAACAAAGCTTTAACTGATCTTAATATGTATTTATAATTACAATGTTCCTAATACCATTGAAGTATTAATTGATTATACTCTTATTAAAAATAAGTTTTTATATATTTTAAACAATCCCATGAAGGAGATAATATTGTTTAATTTATTGTTTTTTTATTTATAAATGAATTTTTTATTTGTGAACATATTTTCCCGCTTTTTTTGCGTTTTTTTGATCAAATGGCAATTGAAAAACAATCGAAAACATCGATGTTTCTCCAGCTCTAGCGTGAACGCCTTATTTTGATTATTGAATGTGTAACTGTGTAAATAGTCTATTCAGTGTATTTCGTATTCACACATACAAACAGACAATAAATAATACCTACGACTGGGCAGACTTGCCAATTCATGATAAATTCACAAAGTTGGCAGCCCTCAGTATACACAGTTTAAACTTACTCAATTGTCGATTAAGTTTACGGCATAGCGTAATAATAAGTAATAAGGAGATAGTTTAAACAGTGTATACTATACGTTGTTTAAACTATATACACGCCAAATGCACGTTTGAGTGAAGACCCTAATTTTATGTACATATACTGGGTGGCATATGTCTACTAGAAGGCAGCATTGGGTGGAAAAACGCCGTTTGAGTTAGTCATGCCAAAAATTAATGAGTTTTGTAACCAGATGTGAAAGAAACTAAAGGCCCTACTCCACAGCAAGCTTTGTACTCTTTGGCTTTATACGCGTTGTATGGCTTTCTATGCTTTCTAGACTTTAAACTACATAGCTCGCTTCCGTATGTTAACAAAAAACAGTTATTGTGAAATAACAATATTGAAATTGTTAATTGTGGCCAGTTTTGCTTTGGTATTGCTAGTCATTTATTATTTCGCACTATAGTTAATTTAAATGAATAAATAAATTAATCCGAAAATAAAAAGTAAACAACTTTTCGTTTCATATTTACTCAGTAAATGCAATGACTTGTGCTTAACACAAGATAAAAAATGTTATAAATTTTTAGTTACTTATTAATATAAGATATGGGTATCTAAAGCTCAAACTACAAGGAATCCGTCCACTGCGTCTGCGAATGTTGCGATTCAAGCGGGGCATACGTCAAACTACACATCAGCCGTCGACTGCGTAAACAGAAAAGAGCGGGAAATTCAAATTGCAATTACTCATCACATCCACTTACTATAATTGTTAGTATAACATAAAGATAAAAGTGATAGTCAAATATTAGTTTAATTTGAATTCCTTGTTGACATAAATAGTAAATATAAAAGTCATTGTCGTAAAAAGAACAAAATTTGTTTTTTTGGATGCTATATTGAAGGGAGCCTTTGTGGAATATGCAATTGTGTTAATTTAATTAGTTTCTCTTCTATATTTATACAACTTTAAACTAAACTAAATTTTATTAAACAAACAAACATAAGTAAAATCAAATGTTTGTCATTCACAAAGACATGAAAATACTTGTTTACTGTTGACAAAAAAAATTTTTGCCATTCACCATTGCTGTTTTTGATTTACGGAACTGTTCTTTTTATAGGCAATTCACACCAAAGTACAACAAGTTGATGGGGTTTTTCGTTTTTTGGTTTGGTTATACACACACGTGGAACTTTGCGTGCACGTTGGTGAAATAAAAACTAAAAATTTGTGAAAAGTACGTAATTTAGAACATTTTGCAACTTATGCAAATAGTTCTTGAAATTCCCTTTTTCATTCCGGATACTTAGTTTATTAAATCCTTTTAATTAAAATTTACAATTTATGGTTTACTTAACAATGTTTTGTTCCATCAGCTGTTGTTTAGTGATGCCACAGGCAGAAAAACACAAAACAACTTGGAAGCACTAGGAAAAACTTGGTCACACTGGCAGAAAATGCAATTATTAATTTTCACATCAAGGCACATCAGATTTTGATGCGACTCTTGATCCCCATCACTTTCTACAACAACAACCACTGAATGACGTCATTTTCTTTGTGGCTGTTGTCGAATCTGATACGTATCAGTAGGCACATCAATGTTGATGTGCATTTGCCTTGGTCTGAATTGCCTATTAGTTCCGAACGCAGCCGACGCTTGCCAAAATTGAAGTTGGCCAACTTTTACGTAACTGTCTTGGTTATGTAGTTTGCTTTATACGAATCAATACGATTCAACTTTCTACGTCACTGCATCAAACGGAACGCACGCAGTCGACGGTGTTATGTAGTTTAAGTTTAAGAAAATCTATGGTGTTTGCCTCATACGATTTCATACATTTCAACTATTAACGCCGGAGCGTACAAAGCCTGTGAAGCGCCGAAGCGTGCTGTGGAGCAGGGCCTTAACATAGCAATAACCAACACCAAAAGAAGTTGTTATAGCTGAGCGACGCACTCATAGCGAAATATTATTCTATTTTGTTGTATAAAAACTCATGAGCTCATTGTGTGAAAAAAGAAGACATGAAGAAATGATCAATGCGTACACATAGTCCCATAAATGTTTGCAATGTCAAGAGTAGTAGTAAAACTTCCTTTGAACAATAAACTTTAACTGTAAGAAACAATTTATTATTATTATACAGTTATCTTTTTTAAATCATTGATAAAAAACAAAAGTTATCATATTGGAAGTACGCCAAAAAATAGTTAAAAGTTTTAGTGTTTTTTTTTGACATTGCAAATAATTATGGAACTATGTGTACATGCACATCGAAACAAAGACGCAGAAGCGAAAGAAGCAATGGTAAATGAAAAATTAATGAATCAATGAGTGCATGAGTTGTATCAGACGAGTTACTCAAATTGTCTGGTTAATCTGGTACTTTTGTTTTACTCAACTATTCGAATTCACTCAATTTGAATGATCGCACATCTGGTTAAATTTTTACTCAAACTCAAATATATGGATTATGCTGTTTTTCGCACACTAGTTTTTGAGTGTCACTCAGTGCGTCTGTTAGTTTGAGTGCGTTGATGCAGCCCTCTATTGTGTACGTACAAGCACAACAAATCATAATTTCAATTACCCTCTCTTGATCAGCGCGGTCAATATTGTAAATGATTATAAGTGTGACAGAGAACATTTCTGACCACTCTTATTTATATTTATTATATTTTTATACTCTTCACGGGAGTGTTTAGTATTATAAGTTTGTCATGAAGTTTGTAACACACAGAAGGAGACATCGCAGACCACATAAAGCATATATGTTTGTGATCAACTCGATGAGACGAGTTGATTTATCCATGTCCGTCTGGCTGTCTGTACGCAAACTAGTCCCTCAGTTTTTGAGGTAGAGAGCTGAAATTTTACACATACATAGGTTTCTTTTTACCGTCTGCTGTTCATTTGTCGGAATCAGCCGAATCAGACTTATTTAAAGTTCTTATTAGAAAAAAATTTGTATTTTTTGACGTATCGAACTATAAGTTTCTGGGCCATATCCATCAACCATGTAAATTTCATGGTCACCAGGAGGGGTACCTCCCATACAAACACCCATTTAAATTAATGTTCTTAGAAAAAGTTTTTTGTTTTTTGACTTATTGAACTGAAATTTGTTCACTATAAGTTTCTGATCCATATCCATCAATCTCCCATACAAACCTACATAAAATGACAAACTTATAAAGAGAAATTGTACAATAAAGTGCCACTCAAACTGTGCTCATATTTGATACTCAAACTGTGTTCTTTGTTGATACTAAAAATGTGTTCTTTGTCGATACTCAAACTGTAACAGAGAGAATTTAGTGATGATAAGAATGGAAGGTTGGATGCAACCCGGAGGAGCGTGAAAAGTATTACATCTTTGGCATAGCCTTCTTTCTGGTTTCTATTATAGCTATTAACGTCTCAAATAGAAGATTGACTTGCTCATAATGAGTAATACATACATATTGCTAACTATTTTCTGAGAGAAACTTTAGTCACAATAAACTAATTATCAGTTACTTTAAATTTTACGAATCTCTTTTTGCCTTACCTACTTATTTCTTCTTTTCTCTATTTGTGCATATCTTTAATGAAATTTGTAATTTTTGTATTCAAGTTTTACTTCTATTTTTGACTTTGGATATATATATGTGTATAATTTTGATAAGTCTGCTATTACACGATGGATAACGACAGCACAACTCTCTCTCTCAATTTGCGTTTGTATAGAAGGGAAGTGTGCGGGTCGCTCAGTCGTTGTGTTCATTTTACGAAGAACAAAAACAAAGCGCTGCCGACAAAGAATCTCCGATCGGTCGTGTTGTTCTAATCCATCGTGTGATACGGGTATAATCATTATATGAAAGGTATAAATAGAATCACAAGATAAAACATTAACTTTTAATTACCGAATTAATTGAATTACATTAAGTAAATTCTCATTTCAATTTGATTTGCAAAGTTTTCATATTTCAGTCCGCTATTTTATAAAATGAGGGCCAGTTCGGAAATTTTCGATGCCATTAAGTATCGAGTGAGTTAAAGTTTTCCCAACATTAAACAATTAATTGTTATTTGTATCGCTACATAAACTTTTCTCTAGTTTTCAATTTTAGTTTTAATTTGAAATCGCGATGAATCACGAGCAATACCACGTAAACGATAATTTTATGAATATTTTTCCAGATAAGAACACATCGATTAAAAAAATTTGTATGTACGTACTTATATGTGCAACGACAATAGTATGTTATTTAATTAATAAATATCAGGGGAAACATTTCATTCTAACACTAAGTGCATTTTCTTTGTATTTGTATACATAGATGTGAGAGTTGCGAATTGGTGACCGTTTTTTCAATCATGCACATAAATAGCACTTGCCCATTAGGCGTTTGATCTGAAGTAATTTAATAATTATTGTTATTTATATTGTATTGATCAATAATAAAATCTAGTCGATTATCAATGACAATTGCAGTTGCTCCGTGTACTACTACGCACTCACTTATCACATCAACTTATTAAAACGAACTAAATTCAAATTTTCAACATACTCCCAAACAAACTCAAATGTAAACAAGAAAATAATTAAAACTTCCGTTACAACGACATATTAATACCTTTCATTTTATTACACAATGTCTTTTGAATATATACTTCATCGGCCAAAGCGCTGTTCAGTGATGTTTTTTTCTTTTCATGCATTTTTATGCATGAGTATTATCGATAGTTTTTTTTCCAACATCGATTTCACATCACTGTTTCTTAAAAAGGCGCTCAGCGTAGCTCAAGTTAATTTTAACATAAAAAATGTAAGTATGAAAACAATGATTTATAGAACAATTTTAATTTGTAAAATTGAAAATTATATCTAAAATTCGCAGCTTATTTCAAACGACTTAATCGCTTGCGAAAGACGCTTCCTATGTATCCCAGCTTCATCGACCTCTAACAGGAGAGCCAGCCTTAAACAAAGTAACTTAAACAAAGCTTTATTTTTAAACAAAAACCAAAGGATAATGTAATGATTAATATGTAATATGTATATACATATGTACATACTAGACATGTTAATGATTGCAATCAGTTTTCCCACTTCTGTTTGTATCATAAATAAGTAATGATACAGCGTAAGAAAGAAAAAGAAAACAATTTTTGAACTGAAACTTCTCTGGCGGTGTTGCGCAAAAATTTAGTACAAATTTTGAGTGAAAAAATACAGATTGTAACATTTTTCGGATTTTGTATCTCACGAACCGCACTAGGTAGACATTTAAAATTTTCACAGAATGTGTATTTCTATTGCCATATCCCCAACAAATCATAAAATTTGTGGAAAATCCACCGGAAAAGTCTCGAAAAAGAGATTACATTTCCACAACAACAACATGCAGTTTGTGTGTATAAAAATGGTTATATCAAAAACATGCAAGCAAAATGATTGTGTGTTGTACAAAAACAAGCGAATATACGAAGAAAAGAGGACGAAAAACACTCACACAAGCTCGAAGTGATCTAATTTTTTGGCAAGAGGGGATAGACGGCAAACGTTAACACAACAACAACAATTACACACGCCAAAGAAGACAAAAGCAACATACAGACGGATAGACAGACGAAGAGACTGAAAGACAGACATAGCTAAATTAACTAGACAGAATATTTTGTATGCAAATGTTGTATTGTTGTATTTGTTTTGAGATGATCTCTCTCTCTCTCTTTCTCTCTCTCTCTCTTTCTCTCTCTCTCTCTGTCTGTTTCTATCACGTGTACGATGGCACACATGCAATTTTTTTTAAATATCAATGACAGAAGCGATATGAGCGTCACATAAACAAGGTGTACGTTTCTTTGTTAATGCGTGGTACCTTTGCTTGCTTTGATTCTTTTGCTTGCTTTGGTTCTTCTGCTTGGAAAGCAAAGTTGATTAGAAGTAGTTATAGTCGGTTTACACTTATGGAAAAATCAGATTTTTCCATAATCAGGTAGAAAAGCTGATTATTTTTACAACCACAGGGAAAAGTGACGCCACTGAGGGTAGTTGCTATGGAAACCAAAGTTGATTATAATCAGATAGAAAATTACGGTTTATAATCAACTGTCGACCGGTCTTCTTAGCAGTGTTGTGAAATTTCTGGCTTTTGTTTTAGCTCATTTTGGCTCTTTTTCTCCTTTTTCTTTCCCCTCCAAACATAAATCAGCTGATGATGGCACACAACATTTTAAGTAAAATATAAATTGTTAATTTTTTCAAAAGATTTTTTAAAATAAGTATCAGGAATGAAAAAGGAAGCTGCATGAACTATTTGCATACATTGCAAAATCTTCTAAATCATGTATTTCAACTTCTCAACTCACGTCTTTCGCTGTCGAATTCATGTAGTTGTTCATCCTGAAGAACCCTTAGCAAACCACTACTAATGTCACTTCTCATCTTGACACCAAACATTACTTCGAACGGGTTATATTTTGTTGAACTGTGCACGTAACAATTAATAGCCTTCTGCACTGTACCCACATGTCTTAGATGGTTCATCTACCGATATCTTCGAAATAATTGACAATATCAGTCTGTTTGTACGCTCCACTTGGCCATTACCCCTCGGTACACCCGTCGTCACCAACACCTGCTCAATAGAATTATTTCTACAGAACTCAGCAAAGTTTGTAGATGTGAATGCTGGCCCCTTATCACTGAAAATGCGGCATGGAGTACCAAAAGTGTCAGACCAATTCTCCAGTCGCCGTATCACCTCGTCACTGCCTGTTGATTTCGTCGGAAATAACCATACAAATTTTGTAAAAGCGTCGACAGCTGCCAATATGTACTTACACTGTTTTGAAGTAATATCCATTGGACCCAGGTGATCAACATGCAATGTGTCCGACGGATGTTCACCTTTCTCTACGCAGTGTAAAAACCCTTCTTTCTTCCCCAACTTCTTGTTAAAAATGATGCATTTCACAAAATTACTGACAACTTTGTTCACCTTGGCCTCTAAATGGGGTATAAAATACGTTTGCTTCATAGCATGCAGCGTCTTCTGTGTAGCAAAGTGACCAACATCATGTGCATTTTTAATGATTTCAGTTTCCATTCGCTTCGGCACTAACAATAAATCATTCCCATCAACAAATCTGTACAACAACTCACCCATGATCACATAATTTTCATACGGCCTACTCTGTAGTATTTATAGACTTCAAGCATCAACAAGTTTTAATCTGTTGTCTGTTTAAACGCTGCACAATCAGTCACCAACTTAAATTCGATGCCCAACAAATAATATCGGAAATTCTCCAACGCGAGATATGCAGCTTTTACCTCAAGAATATAACTATGTTGCACTGACTCTTGCGGTTACGTCTTCTTACTCCAGAAAAATATCGGAAGCCACTGATGTTCAAATTTCTGCATTAACAAAGCTCCAAATCCTCCTTTCGACGCATCTGTATGCACCTCAGTTTCAGCATCCCTATCATAGATATGCAAAACAGGTGCACTTGTAACAGCCCTCTTCAATTGATCCACTGCAAATCGCTCCGCTTCTCCCATTTTAAAAACAGCATTCAGTTTGAGTAACTCAGTCAGAGGATACCCATTTGGGAATAATCTCTATTAAATTTTCGAAGGTACCCTACTATCCCCAGAAACGATTGTACTGCTTTCACGTTTTTCGGGTATGGAAGATTCACAACTGCACGAATCTTCTCATCACTTAGTGCCGCTTTACCATTCTCAATCACTTGTCCCAAAAAATCAATTTTCGTTTCCAAAAATACACACTTTTTCCATTTGATCTTCAAAGCTGCAGCCACAATAAAAACTTTTCTCTACTTTTCCATCCCCTCCTCCGGCGTAGCACTATATATAATTATATCATCCATATATAATTCCATAACATCATTATTAATTAAACATTGGAAAACATGTTTAATGTACCGCATAAAGACATTCGGCGAGTTACAAAAACCAAACGGTGCTCTATTGAACTCGAATAAACCTTCTTTCGTAATAAAAGCCATATACTTTTTTCTTGATTCTTTTATAGGCACATGAAAGAATCCATTTTCAAGGTCCATAACAGAAAAATACTTCGCCTAAAGCAACTTTTCAATGACATCATTCACCAACGGTACTGGAAAACGATCTTTAAGCACCATCGAGTTCAGCTGACGAAAATCCACGCATACTCTAAACGATCCTTTTTTCCTATTTACTACTACCACCCTACTAACATACTCTGATGCTGATCGACGTATAATTCCTTGACCCAACCATACTTTTATCTGCTCTGTCACTGCATTCTGCTGATTTGGCGGCAACCGACTGGGTCTGTGATAAAAAGGAATAATCTTTTCAGCAACAACTTCCAACTCAATAGGGCATTCAATTTTCTCTGCTGGTACAAATGATGCGATCATTTAATTTACGGCATCTTTGTATCGAGGAGGAACCTTTATTTCATTAGTCGCTTTGCATATATTATAAATATGCGGTTGCAGCCATTCGTCCTGCATGTTCAAACTTAAAGCCATCGGCGTCTGAAACGAATCTAAATTTCTTAGTGAAATCAAAACCTTATATCACTTCATATTTCATTTTATCGTCTGGAATCACCAAAAAAGTCTGACCCGTCCGTTGCTCATCAACCACAACATTGCCAGTAAAGCTGCCTATTACCGCTGTTTCCACATTTCCCCAGCCATAAAACTTGGTTTCATCATTCATCAAGTGTATGTATCCCAATCGGCTTTTATATACACCTTCCTGCATTAACGTTACATGCGAGCCCGTATCAACTAAACATTTAATTTCTACATCGTTTAAAATTATTGTTTTTACGCGACTATTGTCAATAACGAAATGAACACTCCTCGCGACATCATGCTTATTTGAGGTAACAGGGCAGTTTCGCGAAATATGTCTAATTTTGTTGCACTTGAAACATTTCATTTCATCGTAAGAATCACTACGCTTATGATCAGGCGATCCACAATTAAAACAATGTATTTGTTTACTTCGATTTGTTTTCATTACAACTTTCTCAACTTTGCTGTCAATTTTTTGTTGCACTCTGTTCATTGTTCCACTACCGTTTATTCTTTCATAGAATGTCCGAAAATCACTCACGAGAGTTGATTCCAAAAACAACTGAGCCGTTTTCGTCATCCTGCTCCTTGCCTGCACAAACATTTGCTTCTCATTTCGCGTTGAGAACAAAGTTTTCGAACCACTTTTTAATTGGTATAGAATCACCATTACACTCTGGAATCACACTCCCGAAATCCGCCACTGATACACTTGCTTTATTGTCACTTGCTTCCTCTTTTGCCACTTTAGAGTCAGCAACTTTATTAGTTCACGTAAATCATTATCACTGGAGCCACTACCACCGGCGACGTCACTGGATGGTTCCACTTTATTTTGCGACATATTATTTTCAAATGTATCACTCGCAGCAACCACACAACTATTTCTCTCAGTGTTCGTTTTCACTTCACCGTTTTCTTTACCCGCAATTGTTTGTTCCGCAATTACTTGAGCTTTCGATCGCGTCGCGTATTTCTTTCTCACTTCTTCCGATATATCTTCTTTCGCACTCATTAAAGCTTTTGGTTCTTTTCTGTCTGAGTTCATTGACCGTACCTTTATTTGTTTTTATACTTTTATTTTTCACACTTTCCGAACTTAATACACCTTTCAAAGGTTGACCCCCAAAACGTAAAAATGATGTTCTTTAATTTAATAGTTTTAATGTAAATGTATTATATTCGGTATAATAAGTGTCTGATATAATAAAATTAATAGTTCAATGCAATAATAAAACACAAAATAAGGTAATAATAACACTCGAAACAACTTCTGTGATACAACTTCAAACAGACAGCTTCAACGTTCTTCAACAACTTCGACCTCTTCACCGACTTTGCTCCTTTTATATTCTTCCCATCTGCTATCGACACAGGGTTAGATTCACAAACCAACGGTAACACATCTTACAATTGGTCATTCTGATATTCATCTGCCACAGATGAATCAAATTCTTCATCCAAATCGACACTTCTCCATTGCTTCATGTAATCACAACTGGTAGACGTCTTGTTCGGCCCTGCAAAATCTGCTGCTTTTTCAACGTCGTATCGCCCATTTCTCTTAACCTTCACTACTTTATATGGACCCATGAACTCACTCGCCAATTTCTTCCCCGCAACAAATTGCGTCCGCTTTATTGCAACCAGATCGTTCAAGATGTACTCAATCTCACTCTTGCGCTTCTTGTCGAAATTGCTCTTGTATAAATTCTGAGCTTTTACAATCTGCATTTTGGCATTGCTTCTCAACTCACGTCTTTCGCTGTCGAATTCATGTAGCTGCTCATCCTGAAGAACCTTTAGCAAACCACTACTAATGTCACTTCTCATCTTGACACCAAACATTACTTCGAATGGGTTATATTTTGTTGAACTGTGCACGTTACAATTAATAGCCTTGTGCACTGCACCCACATGTCTAAACCACTTAGACGGTTCATCTACCGATATCTTCGAAATAATTGACAATATCATTGTTTGTACGCTCCACTTGGCCATTACCCCACGGTACACCTGTCGTCACAAACACCTGCTCAATAGAATTATTTCTACAGAACTCAGCAAAGTTTGTAGATGTGAATGCTGGCCCCTTATCACTGAAAATGCGGCATGGAGTACCAAAAGTGTCAGACCAATTCTCCAGTCGCCGTATCACCTCGTCACTGCCTGTTGATTTCGTCGGAAATAACCATACAAATTTTGTAAAAGCGTCGACAGCTGTCAATATGTACTTATACTGTTTTGAAGTAATATCCATTGGACCCCGGTGATCAACGTGCAATGTGTCCGACGGATGTTCACCTTTCTCTACGCAGTGTAAAAACCCTTCTTTCTTCCCCAACTTCTTGTTAAAAATGATGCATTTCACACAATTACTGACAACTTTGTTCACCTTGGCCTCTAAATGGGGTATAAAATACGCACAGCATGCAGCGTCTTCTGTGTAGAAAAGTGACCAACATCATGTGCATTTTTAATGATTTCAGTTTCCATTCGCTTCGGCACTAACAATAAATCATTCCCATCAACAAATCTGTACAACAACTCACCCATGACTACATAATTTTCATACGGCCTACTCTGTAGTATTTCCACAATAGCTTTTACATGATCATCCTGTTGTTGCGCTTGCTTGAACCTTGCTGAAATTTCACCTTTCTCAACCATCATAACATCGCACGGGTATCGACTTAAAGCATCAACAAGTTTTAATCTGTTACCAGCACGATGCTCAATTTTGTAATTGTAGTCCTGTAAACACAAAATCCACTGCGTAACAGCTCGTGGCATATCAGCTTTCGTTGTAATCTGTTTAAACGCTGCACAATCAGTCACCAACTTAAATTCGATGCCCAAAACAAGTGCACTTGTAACAGCCCTCTTCAATTGATCCACTGCAAATCGCTCCACTTCTCCCATTTTAAAAACAGCATTCAGTTTGAGGAACTCAGTCAGAGGATAGCCATTTGGGAATAATCTCTAATAAATTTTCGAAGGTACCCTACTATCCCCAGAAACGATTGTACTGCTTTCAAGTTTTTCAGGTATGGAAAATTCAAACCTGCACGAATCTTCTCATCACTTAGTGCCGCTTTACCATTCTCAATCACTTGTCCCAAAAAATCAATTTTCGTTTCCAAAAATACACACTTTTTCCATTTGATCTTCAAAGCATGAGCTGCAGCCACAACAAAAACTTTTCTCAACTTTTCCATCCCCTCCTCCGGCGTAGCACTATATATAATTATATCATCCATATATTATTCCATAACATCATTATTAATTAAACATTGGAAAACATGTTTAATGTACCGCATAAAGACATTCGGCGAGTTACAAAAACCAAACGGTGCTCTATTGAACTCGAACAAACCTTCTTTCGTAATAAAAGCCATATACTTCTTTCTTGATTCTTTTATAGGCACATGAAAGAATCCATTTTCAAGGTCCATAACAGAAAAATACTTCGCCTAAAGCAACTTTTCAATGACATCATTCACCAACGGTACTGGAAAACGATCTTTAAGCACCATCGAGTTCAGCTGACGAAAATCCACGCATACTCTAAACGATCCTTTTTTCCTATTTACTACTACCACCCTACTTGCATACTCTGATGCTGATCGACGTATAATTCCTTGACCCAACCATACTTTTATCTGCTCTGTCACCGCATTTTGCTGATTTGGCGGCAACCGACTGGGTCTGTGATGAAAAGGAAGAATCTTTTCAGCAACAACCTCCAACTCAATAGGGCATTCAATTTTCTCTGCTACAAATGATGCGATTATTTAATTTACGGCATCTTTGTATCGAGGAGGAACCTTTATTTCATTAGTCGCTTTGCATATATTATGTCCAAACTTTAAGCCATCGGCGTCTGAAACGAATCTAAATTTCTTAGTGAAATCAAAACCTAATATCACTTCATATTTCATTTTATCGTCTGGAATCACCAAAAAAGTCTGCTCCGTCCGTTGCTCATCAACCACAACATTGCCAGTAAAGCTGCCTATTACCGCTATTTCCACATTTCCCAAGCCATACAACTTGGTTTCATCATTCATCAAGTGTATGTATCCCAATCGGCTTTTATATACACCTTCCTGCATTAACGTTACATGCGAGCCCGTATCAACTAAACATTTAATTTCTACATCGTTTAAAATTATTGTTTTTACGCGACTATTGTCAATAACGAAATGAACACTCCTCGCGACATCATGCTTATTTGAGGTAACAGGGCAGTTTCGCGAAATATGTCCACTTTTGTTGCACTTGAAACATTTCATTTCATCGTTACAATCACTACGCTTATGATCAGGCGATCCACAATTAAAACAATGTATTTGTTTACTTCGATTTGTTTTCATTACAACATTCTCAACTTTGCTGTCAATTTTTTGTTGCATTCTGTTCATTGTTCCACTACCGTTTATTCTTTCATATATGCCATACTGCTCTCTTAGCTGTGAGTATGACTTTGCACTGTATAACACATATCGAAATTCAGCTTTCACATTAAGTCCATCAAATATATATTGTAACACTGCATTGTCTTTAATATTCCTGAGAGCAGCAATCTTTTTCATATGCAATTCATACTCATGAAAGCTTTCATCGTCTCTTTTTCTTCTATCACTTAATTGCTTATGAATTTCTGCACTATTATAATCCTTATGGAACTCAGCCTCTAACACTGAGCGTAATGTCCGAAAATCACTCACGAGAGTTGATTCCAGAAACAACTGAGCCGTTTTCGTCATTCTGCTCCTTGCCTGCACAAACATTTGCTTCTCATTCAACCCGTATGCTTCCGCGTTGAGAACAAAGTTTTCGAACCACTTTTTAATTGGTATAGAATCACCATTACACTCCGGAATCACACTCCCGAAATCCGCCACTGATACACTTGCTTTATTGTCACTTGCTTCCTCTTTTGCCACTTTAGAGTCAGCAACTTTATTAGTTCACGTAAATCATTATCACTGGAGCCACTACCACCGTCGACGTCACTGGATGGTTCCACTTTATTTTGCGACATATTGTTTTCAAATGTATCACTCGCAGCAACCACACAACTATTTCTCTCAGTGTTCGTTCTCACTTCACCGTTTTCTTTATCCGCAATTGTTTGTTCCGCAATTACCTGAGCTTTCGATCACGTCGCGTATTTCTTTCTCACTTCTTCCGATATATCTTCTTTAGCACTCATTAAAGCTTTTGGTTCCTTTCTGTCTGAGTTCATTGTTATTTATTTGTTTTTACACTTTTATTTTTCACACTTTCCGAACTTAATACACTTCTCAAGGGTTGAGCCCCAAATGTAAAGATGATGTTCTTTAATTTAATAGTTTTAATGTAAATGTATTATATTCGGTATAATAAGTGTCTGGTATAATAAAAGTAATAATTCAATGTAATAATGACACTCGAAACAGCTTTTGTGATACAACTTCAAACGGACAGCTTCAACGTTCTTCAACGACTTCGACCTCTTCAACGACTTTGCTCCTTTTATATCCTTCCCATCTGCCATCGACACAGGGTTAGATTTACAAACTAACGGTAACACATCTTACACTCGGTCATCCTGATATTCATCTGCCTCAGACGAATCAAATTCTTCATCCAAATCGACACTTCTCCATTGCTTCATGTAATCACAACTGGTAGACGTATCGCCCATTTCTCTTAACCTTCACTACTTTATATGGACCCATGAACTCACTCGCCAATTTCTTCCCCGCAACAAATTGCGTCCGCTTTATTGCAACCAGATCGTTCAAGTTGTACTCAATCTCACTCTTGCGCTTCTTGTCGAAATTGCTCTTGTATAAATTCTGAGCTTTTACAATCTGCATTTTGGCATTGCTTCTCAACTCACGTCTTTCGCTGTCGAATTCATGTAGCTGCTCATCCTGAAGAACCTTTAGCAAACCACTACTAATGTCACTTCTCATCTTGACACCAAACATTACTTCGAATGGGTTATATTTTGTTGAACTGTGCACGTTACAATTAATAGCCTTGTGCACTGCACCCACATGTCTAAACCACTTAGACGGTTCATCTACCGATATCTTCGAAATAATTGACAATATCATTGTTTGTACGCTCCACTTGGCCATTACCCCACGGTACACCTGTCGTCACAAACACCTGCTCAATAGAATTATTTCTACAGAACTCAGCAAAGTTTGTAGATGTGAATGCTGGCCCCTTATCACTGAAAATGCGGCATGGAGTACCAAAAGTGTCAGACCAATTCTCCAGTCGCCGTATCACCTCGTCACTGCCTGTTGATTTCGTCGGAAATAACCATACAAATTTTGTAAAAGCGTCGACAGCTGTCAATATGTACTTATACTGTTTTGAAGTAATATCCATTGGACCCCGGTGATCAACGTGCAATGTGTCCGACGGATGTTCACCTTTCTCTACGCAGTGTAAAAACCCTTCTTTCTTCCCCAACTTCTTGTTAAAAATGATGCATTTCACACAATTACTGACAACTTTGTTCACCTTGGCCTCTAAATGGGGTATAAAATACGCACAGCATGCAGCGTCTTCTGTGTAGAAAAGTGACCAACATCATGTGCATTTTTAATGATTTCAGTTTCCATTCGCTTCGGCACTAACAATAAATCATTCCCATCAACAAATCTGTACAACAACTCACCCATGACTACATAATTTTCATACGGCCTACTCTGTAGTATTTCCACAATAGCTTTTACATGATCATCCTGTTGTTGCGCTTGCTTGAACCTTGCTGAAATTTCACCTTTCTCAACCATCATAACATCGCACGGGTATCGACTTAAAGCATCAACAAGTTTTAATCTGTTACCAGCACGATGCTCAATTTTGTAATTGTAGTCCTGTAAACACAAAATCCACTGCGTAACAGCTCGTGGCATATCAGCTTTCGTTGTAATCTGTTTAAACGCTGCACAATCAGTCACCAACTTAAATTCGATGCCCAAAACAAGTGCACTTGTAACAGCCCTCTTCAATTGATCCACTGCAAATCGCTCCACTTCTCCCATTTTAAAAACAGCATTCAGTTTGAGGAACTCAGTCAGAGGATAGCCATTTGGGAATAATCTCTAATAAATTTTCGAAGGTACCCTACTATCCCCAGAAACGATTGTACTGCTTTCAAGTTTTTCAGGTATGGAAAATTCAAACCTGCACGAATCTTCTCATCACTTAGTGCCGCTTTACCATTCTCAATCACTTGTCCCAAAAAATCAATTTTCGTTTCCAAAAATACACACTTTTTCCATTTGATCTTCAAAGCATGAGCTGCAGCCACAACAAAAACTTTTCTCAACTTTTCCATCCCCTCCTCCGGCGTAGCACTATATATAATTATATCATCCATATATTATTCCATAACATCATTATTAATTAAACATTGGAAAACATGTTTAATGTACCGCATAAAGACATTCGGCGAGTTACAAAAACCAAACGGTGCTCTATTGAACTCGAACAAACCTTCTTTCGTAATAAAAGCCATATACTTCTTTCTTGATTCTTTTATAGGCACATGAAAGAATCCATTTTCAAGGTCCATAACAGAAAAATACTTCGCCTAAAGCAACTTTTCAATGACATCATTCACCAACGGTACTGGAAAACGATCTTTAAGCACCATCGAGTTCAGCTGACGAAAATCCACGCATACTCTAAACGATCCTTTTTTCCTATTTACTACTACCACCCTACTTGCATACTCTGATGCTGATCGACGTATAATTCCTTGACCCAACCATACTTTTATCTGCTCTGTCACCGCATTTTGCTGATTTGGCGGCAACCGACTGGGTCTGTGATGAAAAGGAAGAATCTTTTCAGCAACAACCTCCAACTCAATAGGGCATTCAATTTTCTCTGCTACAAATGATGCGATTATTTAATTTACGGCATCTTTGTATCGAGGAGGAACCTTTATTTCATTAGTCGCTTTGCATATATTATGTCCAAACTTTAAGCCATCGGCGTCTGAAACGAATCTAAATTTCTTAGTGAAATCAAAACCTAATATCACTTCATATTTCATTTTATCGTCTGGAATCACCAAAAAAGTCTGCTCCGTCCGTTGCTCATCAACCACAACATTGCCAGTAAAGCTGCCTATTACCGCTATTTCCACATTTCCCAAGCCATACAACTTGGTTTCATCATTCATCAAGTGTATGTATCCCAATCGGCTTTTATATACACCTTCCTGCATTAACGTTACATGCGAGCCCGTATCAACTAAACATTTAATTTCTACATCGTTTAAAATTATTGTTTTTACGCGACTATTGTCAATAACGAAATGAACACTCCTCGCGACATCATGCTTATTTGAGGTAACAGGGCAGTTTCGCGAAATATGTCCACTTTTGTTGCACTTGAAACATTTCATTTCATCGTTACAATCACTACGCTTATGATCAGGCGATCCACAATTAAAACAATGTATTTGTTTACTTCGATTTGTTTTCATTACAACATTCTCAACTTTGCTGTCAATTTTTTGTTGCATTCTGTTCATTGTTCCACTACCGTTTATTCTTTCATATATGCCATACTGCTCTCTTAGCTGTGAGTATGACTTTGCACTGTATAACACATATCGAAATTCAGCTTTCACATTAAGTCCATCAAATATATATTGTAACACTGCATTGTCTTTAATATTCCTGAGAGCAGCAATCTTTTTCATATGCAATTCATACTCATGAAAGCTTTCATCGTCTCTTTTTCTTCTATCACTTAATTGCTTATGAATTTCTGCACTATTATAATCCTTATGGAACTCAGCCTCTAACACTGAGCGTAATGTCCGAAAATCACTCACGAGAGTTGATTCCAGAAACAACTGAGCCGTTTTCGTCATTCTGCTCCTTGCCTGCACAAACATTTGCTTCTCATTCAACCCGTATGCTTCCGCGTTGAGAACAAAGTTTTCGAACCACTTTTTAATTGGTATAGAATCACCATTACACTCCGGAATCACACTCCCGAAATCCGCCACTGATACACTTGCTTTATTGTCACTTGCTTCCTCTTTTGCCACTTTAGAGTCAGCAACTTTATTAGTTCACGTAAATCATTATCACTGGAGCCACTACCACCGTCGACGTCACTGGATGGTTCCACTTTATTTTGCGACATATTGTTTTCAAATGTATCACTCGCAGCAACCACACAACTATTTCTCTCAGTGTTCGTTCTCACTTCACCGTTTTCTTTATCCGCAATTGTTTGTTCCGCAATTACCTGAGCTTTCGATCACGTCGCGTATTTCTTTCTCACTTCTTCCGATATATCTTCTTTAGCACTCATTAAAGCTTTTGGTTCCTTTCTGTCTGAGTTCATTGTTATTTATTTGTTTTTACACTTTTATTTTTCACACTTTCCGAACTTAATACACTTCTCAAGGGTTGAGCCCCAAATGTAAAGATGATGTTCTTTAATTTAATAGTTTTAATGTAAATGTATTATATTCGGTATAATAAGTGTCTGGTATAATAAAAGTAATAATTCAATGTAATAATGACACTCGAAACAGCTTTTGTGATACAACTTCAAACGGACAGCTTCAACGTTCTTCAACGACTTCGACCTCTTCAACGACTTTGCTCCTTTTATATCCTTCCCATCTGCCATCGACACAGGGTTAGATTTACAAACTAACGGTAACACATCTTACACTCGGTCATCCTGATATTCATCTGCCTCAGACGAATCAAATTCTTCATCCAAATCGACACTTCTCCATTGCTTCATGTAATCACAACTGGTAGACGTATCGCCCATTTCTCTTAACCTTCACTACTTTATATGGACCCATGAACTCACTCGCCAATTTCTTCCCCGCAACAAATTGCGTCCGCTTTATTGCAACCAGATCGTTCAAGTTGTACTCAATCTCACTCTTGCGCTTCTTGTCGAAATTGCTCTTGTATAAATTCTGAGCTTTTACAATCTGCATTTTGGCATTGCTTCTCAACTCACGTCTTTCGCTGTCGAATTCATGTAGCTGCTCATCCTGAAGAACCTTTAGCAAACCACTACTAATGTCACTTCTCATCTTGACACCAAACATTACTTCGAATGGGTTATATTTTGTTGAACTGTGCACGTTACAATTAATAGCCTTGTGCACTGCACCCACATGTCTAAACCACTTAGACGGTTTATCTACCGATATCTTCGAAATAATTGACAATATCATTGTTTGTACGCTCCACTTGGCCATTACCCCACGGTACACCTGTCGTCACAAACACCTGCTCAATAGAATTATTCCTACAGAACTCAGCAAAGTTTGTAGATGTGAAAGCTGGCCCCTTATCACTGACAATGCGGCATGGAGTACCAAAAGTGTCAGACGAATTCTCCAGTCGCCGTATAACCTCGTCACTGCCTGTAGATTTCGTCGGAAATAACCATACAAATTTTTTAAAAGCGTCGACAGCTGCCAATATGTACTTATACTGTTTTGAAGTAATATCCATTGGACCCAGGTGATCAACGTGCAATGTGTCCAATGGATGTTCACCTTTCTCTACGCAGTGTAAAAACCTTTCTTTCTTCCCTAACTTCTTGTTAAAAATGATGTATTTCACACAATTACTGACAACTTTGTTCACCTTGGCCTCTAAATGGAGTATAAACGCTGTTTAAACGCTGCACAATCAGTCACCAACTTAAATTCGATGCCCAACAAATAATATCGGAAATTCTCCAACGCGAGATATGCAGCTTTTACCTCAAGAATATAACTATGTTGCACTGACTCTTGCGGTTACGTCTTCTTACTCCAGAAAAATATCGGATGCCACTGATGTTCAAATTTCTGCATTAACACAGCTCCAAATCCTTCTTTCGACGCATCTGTATGCACCTCAGTTTCAGCATCCCTATCATAGATATGCAAAACAGGTGCACTTGTAACAGCCCTCTTCAATTGATCCACTGCAAATCGCTCCGCTTCTCCCATTTTAAAAACAGCATTCAGTTTGAGTAACTCAGTCAGAGGATAACCATTTGGGAATAATCTCTAATAAATTTTCGAAGGTACCCTACTATCCCCAGAAACGATTGTACTGCTTTCAAGTTTTTCGGGTATGGAAAATTCACAACTGCACGAATCTTCTCATCACTTAGTGCCGCTTTACCATTCTCAATCACTTATCCCAAAAAATCAATTTTCGTTTCCAAAAATACACACTTTTTCCATTTGATCTTCAAAGCATGAGCTGCAGCCACAACAAAAATTTTTCTCAACTTTTCCATCCCCTCCTCCGGCGTAGCACTATATATAATTATATCATCCATATATAATTCCATAACATCATTATTAATTAAACATTGGAAAACATGTTTAATGTACCGCATAAAGACATTCGGCGAGTTACAAAAACCAAACGGTGCTCTATTGAACTCGAACAAACCTTCTTTCGTAATAAAAGCCATATACTTCTTTCTTGATTCTTTTATAGGCACATGAAAGAATCCATTTTCAAGGTCCATAACAGAAAAGTACTTCGCCTTAACCAACTTTTTAATGACATCATTCTTCAACGGTACTGGAAAACGATCTTTAAGCACCATCGAGTTCAGCTGACGAAAATCCACGCATACTCTAAACGATCCTTTTTTCCTATTTTCTACTACCACCCTACTTGCATACTCTGATGCTGATCGACGTATAATTCCTTGACCCAACCATACTTTTATCTGCTCTGTCACCGCATTTTGCTGATTTGGCGGCAACCGACTGGGTCTGTGATGAAAAGGAAGAATCTTTTCAGCAACAACTTCCAACTCAATAGGGCATTCAATTTTCTCTGCTGGTACAAATGATGCGATCATTTAATTTACGGCATCTTTGTATCGAGGAGGAACCTTTATTTCATTAGTCGCTTTGCATATATTATAAATATGCGGTTGCAGCCATTCGTCCTGCATGTCCAAACTTAAAGCCATCGGCGTCTGAAACGAATCTAAATTTCTTAGTGAAATCAAAACCTTATATCACTTCATATTTCATTTTATCGTCTGGAATCACCAAAAAAGTCTGCTCCGTCCGTTGCTCATCAACCACAACATTGCCAGTAAAGCTGCCTATTACCGCTGTTTCCACATTTCCCAAGCCATACAACTTGTTTTCATCATTCATCAAGTGTATGTATCCCAATCGGCTTTTATATACACCTTCCTGCATTAACGTTACATGCGAGCCCGTATCAACTAAACATTTAATTTCTACATCGTTTAAAATTATTGTTTTTACGCGACTATTGTCAATAACGAAATGAACACTCCTCGCGACATCATGCTTATTTGAGGTAACAGGGCAGTATCTCGAAATATGTCCACTTTTGTTGCACTTGAAACATTTCATTTCATCGTTACAATCACTACGCTTATGATCAGGCGATCCACAATTAAAACAATGTATTTGTTTACTTCGATTTGTTTTCATTACAACATTCTCAACATTGCTGTCAATTTTTTGTTGCATTCTGTTCATTGTTCCACTACCGTTTATTCTTTCATATATGCCATACTGCTCTCTTAGCTGTGAGTATGACTTTGCACTGTATAACACATATCGAAATTCAGCTTTCACATTAAGTCCATCAAATATATATTGTAACACTGCATTGTCTTTAATATTCCTGAGAGCAGCAATCTTTTTCATATGCAATTTATACTCATGAAAGCTTTCATCGTCTCTTTTTCTTCTATCACTTAATTGCTTATGAATTTCTGCACTATTATAATCCTTATGGAACTCAGCCTCTAACACTGAGCGTAATGTCCGGAAATCACTCACGAGACTTGATTCCAAAAACAACTGAGCCGTTTTCGTCATTCTGCTCCTTGCTTGCACAAACATTTGCTTCTCATTCAACCCGTATGCTTTCGCGTTGAGAACAAAGTTTTCGAACTACTTTTTAATTGGTATAGATTCACCATCACACTCCGGAATCACCCTCCCGAAATCCGCCACTGATACACTTGCTTTATTGTCATTTGTTTCCTCTGTTGCCACTTTAGAGTCAGCAACTTTATTAGTTCACGTAAATCATTATCATTGGAGCCACTACCACTGGCGACGTCACTGGATGGTTCCACTTTATTTTGCGACATATTGTTTTCAAATGTATCACTCGCAGCAACCACACAACTATTTCTCTCAGTGTTCGTTCTCACTTCACCGTTTTCTTTACCCGCAATTGTTTGTTCCGCAATTACTTGAGCTTTCGATCACGTCGCGTATTTCTTTCTCACTTCTTCCGATATATCTTCTTTAGCACTCATTAAAGCTTTTGGTTCCTTTCTGTCTGAGTTCATTGTTATTTATTTGTTTTTACACTTTTATTTTTCACACTTTCCGAACTTAATACACTTCTCAAGGGTTGAGCCCCAAATGTAAAGATGATGTTCTTTAATTTATTAGTTTTAATGTAAATGTATTATATTCGGTATAATACGTGTCTGGTATAATAAAAGTAATAATTCAATGTAATAATAAAACACAAAATGAGGTAATAATAACACTCGAAACAGCTTTTGTGATACAACTTCAAACGGACAGCTTCAACGTTTTTCAACGACTTCGAACTCTTCAACGACTTTGCTCCTTTTATATCATTCCCATCTGCCATCGACACAGGGTTAGATTCACAAACCAACGGTAACACATCTTACATGTATGTTATGTAATGTAGTATGTTTATTATTATTAAGATCAATAGTATTATTATTAAAATATGACAACAGCGCGCTGTTGCCACACTCCCTTACATGTATAACCAAAATAAAAAACAGGTGTTCCGAAGATAATTGTATAAAATTTGAAAAAAGCTAAAACAAAAAACAAGGAAAAAAACAATGTAAACACCTGTTTAAATGACATGCTATTTTAAACAGTGTAAATCGTCTAAAAGCGTATGCGAGGAAGAGAATTGCCGTTTGGAATGTGGGTTGTATGAATTGTCAAAAAATTTTGTTTTTCGTTGAAGTTGGTTCGACGGTTGATTTTTCGGTTGCATAGTGAAAAGGCAAGTTATGGACGATTCCATTATCGCGGGTGCAACATTTAGACGTATATTTAATGAAATTATTCTTGGAAGGGCTACATATTAACATGCTTCTTTTTGATGCATTTATAAAAATTGTAATGAACCATTTAAATGGTCAGGAGAGAGTTTTAAAGTGCTATCGTAACTGTAACAAAGTTGGCCCTGACTCTCTAGATTATGATACAAAAACAAAAAAATCTGCTGATTGTGAAACATTTTTTATGCTACGACTTAATATTTCGTAAGGTGTTAGATTAATCTACAGCGTTTTCTAATACCAGGTGTTATTTTGATATTCAAAGAAAAATGGCATTTTTTGAGATAAATGATCGGATGTTTATTTCATTATAAAGAGGAAGGTATACCGTTAATAATGGAAAACAACATCATCCAAATGGCCACTACGACCACGCTTATAGGACCATATCCTTTTCAAGAAATTTTTCATAACCAAATCGCAAAGTGGCTGCTCTATGTCCTCGATAGCCTCACGAATTTCATCTTTGAGGTCTTGAATCGACGCTGGGCTGTTGGCGTATACCTTATTTTTTACGTGGCCCCAAAGGAAGAAGTCGCAAGGTGTTAAATCACAAGATCTCGGTGCCCAATTGTGATCATCTCTTCGAGAGATAACACGGTCCAGAAACTTTTCCCGTAAAAGATCAATGGTTTCGTTGCTTGTGTGGCACGAAGCGCTGTCTTGTTGAAAGTTAACGTTGTCCGGATCAATACCATCCAATTCCGGCCATAAAAAATCATTAATCATCTCTCGAAAGCGTAATACATTCACCGTAACTGTTGCTCCAGCCTCATTTTCGAAAAACTTAAGGTCAAATGACCCCGCCGGACCATAAACCGCACCAAACAGTCACACTTTGACAATGGAGAGGCTTTTCAACAATAGCTCTTGGGTTTTCGAGCCCCAAATGCGACAATTTTGCTTGTTCACGTAGCCACCGAGTTGGAAATGGGCCTCAGAGTCAAGATGATTTTTCGATGGAATTCCGGATCATTTCTATGCACTTGAAGGACCCAATCAGCAAAGACACGACGTTGTTGATGATCGGCCGGCTTGAATTCTTGTGTTAACTGAACTTTATAAGCTTTAAGACCCAAGTCTTTATGCAAAATACGGTGTAATGACGTTTGTGGAATGCCGACTTCCAAAGAACGATGAGGAATGGACAAACTTGGGTTTTCTTCAACACTTTGGGCTACAGCAGCAATATTCTCAGTTATTCTTGAGCGACGAGCACGGGTTTTATTCTTCACATCACTAACTTGTCCAAACAGCTCGAATATTTCCACCAATTACTGTATTACTGTCCGACAAGGTGCTTCACGACGACCCAAAAATGTTTTAGTTTTACGAACCGTCTCTGCCAAATTCTCACCATTTTTCTAGTGAATTTTAATAATTTCAATGAGTTGTTGAAGCGTGTATCATTCCATTGTTATTAATGGCGTAGTTTCTACTTGTCAAAGGTCAAAAAATGACAGCTTCAAAAGTGACATCTACCAAAATAGCGGGCTATTCAAAATGACACCTCTTATTGGAAAACCCTTTACTATATACATTAAAAAAAAAAAAAAGAAAACAAAAATAAACTAAATATTGTAGTTTTGAAGCAATCGAGGGTGCAACGTTAAATAATCGCGGGTGCAACACGTTTAATTTAAGTGAATATAGTTCTCAATAAAAGCTTATACAGGAACGAAAAACAACAACAATGTTTATTACTAATCAGTACTGTTCATTTTTATTTATGTAAATTATTTCTTTTCAAATACGTCAATTCGCCGAAAATTGTACTGTTATTTCTAAGGGAGATGCATCATTTGAAGATTCGTCATTTGAATTATTTTATACATCAGAATTCCACAATTTTCTTTTAGATGGCAAGAAGGTTTCACTCTAATCCGATGTTTTAGGTGCAGGTTCATTAGGTTCATCAGGACCCGAGGTTCCATATCGCCATTGTCATAATCACTATCTGTTTCAGTGGTGGGGTCAGAAGATTTCAAAACCAATGTACACTTGAGATAAGACAGTGAGGTGCACCCGAAGGAAATGTTTTGCCGTCTTCAGCTTGCAAAAAATGTTTTGATTGAATGATTGGCATAATTTTCAGCCCTTGCCATATATTTATCATCAATAACTCCTACGTGATCATCTTACGAACTGTAACAAGAAATTTTTTTCTGAGTCAGAAATAACAGATTTTCCCATCCCAACTGAGAGCACACAGCCCAATATTAAAAAAACTTCTATGAGGAAAAGTTTCATCATTCCAAAAATAGTGGCAGCATTAGATAGGTGTCAGTTAAGCACGAGAAATTCAATGTTCATTATTGAAGCAACCATAGAGGCACTTGGACATAGCACTGACGAATTTAATATCAGCAAGTCTTCCAATCAAATAGTTCGCTCGGAAAAGCTTAAAGAGTGTGCGGAAGCTATAAAAGTTGATTTTCAAAACAAGGTGCCGGATACTGTAAGTGTCCATTGGGATGGCAAACTGTTGCCAGCTTAAAATGTACGCAAATCTAAAGAAGAACGCCTACCAATAGTTATTTCATATGATAACAAGGAACAACTTATTGCTGTGCCAAAATTGGGCAACTCTTCTGGGCGGGAACAAGCACAAACAGTTTTGAACGCTATTATTAACTGGAATCTTGAAGATAAAGTACAGATTCTCTGTTGTGATACTACTGCTTCAAATACAGGTCGTATTAATGGTGCGTGTGTGCTTCTCGAAAGAAACTGGATAACGAAATGCTTATTTTTGCATGCTGCCACCATGTGTACGAATTAGTATTTAAATCTTTGTTTGAGGCAAAAATTAGCCAAGTGACTACAAGCTGTGACATTCCATTGTTCAAGAACTTCCGAGATTACTGGGAAAATGTTGTGGGCCACTTTACGGTAAGTCGAACAAGTAAAAGTATTATTGTTTCGAAGTTTTCTCTTACTACTTTCTTATCTTTTTTAATTTCAGAGAAAAACATCGATGACTGTGTGTCAGTCAAAAGCTAGTCATTGTTCAACCGACTCAAAATTGATGTCAGTTTTCTTAAAGAGTGTCCTACGGTATGGTCAAATAATGCTTCGTTTCAAGACGCCAAAAGAAAGGAGAGCAGTTAACGATGCGGCTGAAAGAGCAGTTAAGTTAATTTAAGACTTTCATGGATTAATCACTGTTCAAGAGGAACAAA
Organism: Amiota communis; assembly: GCA_037043315.1. Lineage (NCBI taxonomy): Eukaryota > Metazoa > Arthropoda > Insecta > Diptera > Drosophilidae > Amiota > Amiota communis. The sequence continues at coordinate 146,195 of JBAMAV010000391.1, forward strand.
AGCAATTTTTATTACATTGCATACAAGAACATAGAGAGATATATCCTGACTGTAAAAAAGCAAACTTTGAAAAAATAATGTTATAAATAGTATCCTTTAAAATGATGAATATTTAAGTAATATGATATACAGATAAAAATGAGTTTTATTTGCTATACAAACAATGAGTGCAAACATCCCTCTATGGCTTTCAAACTAACTCATATGTTCAATGTTGGAAGTCAAGTCGGCACGGGTTATCGTTATTCGATCGTTATAATATTTATTATTTCAGTTATTTATGTCAAAAGGCATAAAATTGGAGGGTATGCGTATCTCAAACAAAAAAAAAAAATTTCCCTTGTAACCTGGGACACTGGGACACAATACACATATTATCATATTACATATTAATCATTACATTACCCTTTCCTTTTTGTTTGAATATAAAACATATTTTACGTTACTTTGTTTAAGGCTTGAGATTAGGTAGCCTGCCTTGCTAAACATTCGATCGGACTTGGTCGATGAAGCTGGGATATATAGGAAGCGGTTTGCGTTCTTTATTTCCGTTAATTAAATATTGATTTTTTTTATTTCCGATGTACGATGTCTTTTTACTTCTTTCCCATCACTGAAAAAAAAATCGCGGGAAATGTTAGGTATTTGAAAAGCAATCAGCGGTGTCATGGAAATCTCTTTCTCCTCAATTTCAACAGGATTCCAAATCACAGTGTCATAGAATTCACCTTCAGGAGATTTGAAATCTTTTGTTTTTAGAGGCGTTTTGGTTGAATTCGACCTTATGTAAAGTTATTAAATTTTAAAAAGTACCAACAATTGTAGTTTATTGTAAAAGATTACGCTTACTTAATAAATAAGTAATATAAATTTTTTACAATGTTTTGGTGTTGGCAATGCTTGAAAATGGAAATATTCTTGAAAATTCTAAATGCAAAAGTAATTATTATCTTGCAATTGCAGTGGGGCTGTGTGTGTACATTTTTATCGTATATAAGTAAAAATATGTTTTTGTACTCGATTTAGGTGGACAGTAGTGATGCACGAATCTAACGTTTTTTGGAGCGGATCTTTCTAATCCGCTTTAAATAAATATGTTCATGCATAAATACATATTTAAACGCTAAGAACAAAAGAGAGACAGTCTTCTTATTACCCGTCCAGACGTACAGAGTTAACCAGGTCGGTAAATACTTTAAACTCAGCAATTATTAAATAGTATTGTAAGTTTTGTGCAATACCTTTTCGTTTTAAATAATGGAGCAATGTTGAAATGGAGAATTTGTCGCGTAAACCCTGTAACCCGTTCTCGACTGAAAGCGACAGAAAATTAGACAACATTGATAACAGTTTATCTATAATAGTAAATCGAGAGGATGCAGTTTTAGCGCATGGGTCAGACATTAAACCTAACGTTCAGCAAAATGATGTAGAATGATTATTGCAGCGTTTATATGGCATAAAAGTAAGTAGAATAAAAGAACTAAAATCTTATGATGATCGAAATTATTGGGTCAATGCAAAAATTGCAATATATGTATATATGGACTTTTATAAGACGCGAAATAATTGGTGGACTTTTTGCTACGGTCAGACAACCTGCAAATGTACGTTGACATATAGGGTACAAAGATTATTTTTTTTTTTAAATTTATTTATATTTATTTCATCCTATATGTTTTTATGAATTGGACAAACAATAATATTTCAATTCTTATAAACTAATACACTTGTGTCCTTCCTGCAAGAAAGAGAAAGGAGTTCATTTAGCACTATGGACCTCTAAGTAAGCAAAAGGGCTGGTCGATCGTTGCGATTCAGACGAGAAGAGTTCCTTGTATAGGTAAGAGCTTTGGCTAGGGGATTAACGTGTCGATCCAGTTTGTTCATATAAAGATATTTACGCTTAGATCATTCGTCTTTTACTGGTGGTACTTCCTGGTCTTTGTGAATGTCTCCATTCCTGATATATCATGGAGCTCCTGTAATTTTTCCAAGTACCTTGGATTGTACTCTTTGTTTAACTTCGATGTTACTTGTGCTGGCGGTACTCCATAATTCAGAACCATAAGTCCAAATTGGTTTAATAACAGAACAAACTCAAGTCTCAGACCAGATTTTGAGTTAATGAGTGTAAAGACTTTGTGCCCTTAAACGTCTTTTAGCTTCTATTTGTTTCCTCTAGGTGAGACGTCTATTCAGATGAACGCCAAGATAAGTTACCTCATGAGTTTAATGTTACTGGAGAGCATGTCCGATGATTCAATATAAATATAATGTGCTTGCATTTCTCCTCATTGACTGTAATTCTCCAGTTAGATAACCACTCCTGGAGGTTAAGATGATTATCCAGGCCTGTAGAAGCTTTAACTGGGCAACGGGAGTGGCCCGGCAAAAATCGATGTGACAATTTGAGTACTTGTTGGAATGTCAGCAGTAAATAAAACATATAATGTTGGTCCCAAGACACTACCTTGGAAAACGCCTGCTTTCATCATAATTTCATTTGTTATAAAGTTTTTGTCTTATTACAAATACTCGATTTGTATGTACGTATGATTGCAGGATTTTATGCAGATTTTGGGGAAGAATAAATTTAATTTTATTAATCAAACCTTCATGCCATACTCAATCAAACGCTTGTGCTACATCAAGAAATACTGCTGAGCAATATTCTCGTTTTCCAAAGGCTCAATCGTTCCATGTTTTGCTCTAAATCCAAATTGATAAACTGGGATTTTACTATCCTTCCCGGGCTTTGGAACCATTATGATAACTGATTCCTTCCATTGCATTGGAAAGTATCCAATTCAAAGGATAGCATTGAAAGGATACGAGGATTCAGTTGAGTCTTAATAATTGATTCGATTCCCTTGAGTTAGTTTTTAATGGAGACATATTTGCATAAGTTCAGATTGTCTGGTTAGGAAGCACAAAATTGTTTATAGGTGGATTTGGTTGGAACATGTACTGCAAATGGTTGGCCTTATCTTCATCTGAACGTGCCCAACAACCGGATCGGCCTCTAATAGGTGAATCCAATTCCATCTTTGATAAAGATTTTCTGCTGAACTTGTGCACAACAATCGCAGGCGTTGATACCTCAGCTGTAGCTACCAATATTGAATTTATCTCATTAAGACATTGTTTTTCACGTAGCCTTTCTGCAACTGCATCCTCTCTTGCCACTTTTGTATGTTGACAAGGGGAAGACGATTGCGACGAGGTAGCCGAGCTACTTGTACAAACAGCACATCGTCGTTCAGCTGGCGTTTTTCTTTCTCTTCTTTCACGTCTTTCGATGTTTGTTCAAAAAAAAGTTACATGCTTTCTAACGCTGGGTGCAATCAATGAATGGCGTCACCAAAGAAGAATCAATGAAACGAACTGCTAGCATGATGTTACGTGATAACAAGGTCTAACTGATTTGTCAATATCACTTTCAGAGTTGATCCCAGGTGCAACTTTTTGGCAAATCAAGTGAGATCAAAAACTCTGTTGGATAATTTACAGCTTCGTTGGCATCGCAAACTGTACCGATCGATTTGTATGATAATAAGTTACCTGGCAACAACTGTTGTATCTTAAAGTTTAAATCGTCTACGTTCACATTTTTTGTTGCCAAAATGGCTCTTTCCGCCAGCCACGCATGACTTACGTGTTGTATGCGTACATTGGGGAATATGCGGTCAATGAGAGCATTTTGCGAATCAACGATTGTGCAGAAATCGGTGGTCAATTTTATGCAGCCAGGATTTTCATGTACAACAACTTTTCCATCGCTAATACGTAAGAATGGTTTTGAGAATGTGTCAGCGGATAGATCTTGTAGTATTTGTACGCGCATGTTTTTTGTTAGCTGGACTTTTTCAGCCACAGTGACGATGATTTCAAGCAAGCGTTGATCTCATCAGCGTACGTTGAACATGAAATGACGGGAAGTGTTTGTCTGAAATCACCTGAAAGGAATAACAGAGTGTCGCCGTATAGTTTGTCGTTGTTTTTTATATCTTTGAATGTTCTGTTCAATGCCTCTAGAGAATGTTTGTGGGCCATAGTGCATTCATCCCAGATGATAATGTTGCACACTGCGTCTGGGTTATTTTGAATATTCAGAGGCAGTTTAAATGCTGAATGAGCTGTTCTCCCTCCATCCAAAAAAGTTGCTGCAATGCCAGATGATGCAACGGCCAATGCGATGCCATTACTTGATCGTATTTCGGCGAGAATTAACGAAATGAGAAATGTTTTGCCAGTTCCGCCTGGTGCATCCAAAAAGAGAATCCACCTTGTTCCGCTGAAACAGCATGCATAATGCGGTCGTGAATGATTTTTTATTCATCAGTCAGTAGTGGGACATTGCGAGTAACTATCGCTGCTATTTCTGCAGTATTGTACTACAGTTCACGATTCATTTCGGTGTTCATATAATCAGATGTACTCCGATTTGGCACACGCATTCCGAAATTACTGAGGGGTAAACTTGCTATGAAAACGCAAAGATCCACGATAGCAATCAATGCTTCATTACACATTGCGTCGCTGAATGTATTCGTTACATCGTTGCACCATGTACAAATTCGATGCAATATATCGTCAGTCATTGAATCTTAGTGCTTATCCCACAACGTGTCTGCTCGTCGCGGGAAACACATAGTCAACACTCTAGCGAATAGTAGACGAATTTGTGTTGCTGTACAGCCCAATGCTGCTTCAGAAAGCATATCGTCCCAGTGATTGTCGTTTTGCAAACGAGGCATGCATCTTTATACGTTGGATACTGTTGTCCATTCACTTTGCGTATATCTTGAAATGACAATGGGCCGGTGACATTAACCAACAGATAGAAACACTCAGTCTGCCTTGGGTTGACTGTATATACTCGGCCGAAAGTGTTTGATTTGAATAGGGCGGGGCACGCATTAATTGGTGTGCCTTGCTTGCGGGCATCCATTTTTTTGTTTGATTTCATGTGAAGTAGCGTGGTACTTCTCAATAGAGTAGTGTTCGTGTGAAGGCACCGAAATTATCCGCACGATTACACAATTCGAAAAATTCTGTCAGTGTAGTTTTTGGTGGATTCATGGCTCGCTCAATTGCTATCTCGTTAGTGAAAAATATGCGACGACCGTTTTCAAGATGAACGGCTAAATGTATAACTGCTGGATCCCGTTCATGAATTGGGAAACAAAAGATAAGCCAGACAGCTTCATTGGAACTGATGTACCTGCCAATTTGATAACGCATTATTTCGTCGTTGTCATTCAATCGATTAGCACTAACATTGGTATTCTAAATTTTAAACACATCCATATCGCTGCCTTTATTAACATACTTGCAAATATATATGATGGACTTCACCGAAATGCAGAACTCAACATTAATATGAACATTAATGAATGTTTTGCTCAGCAGAGGCGAATATGGTATCACCCAACGATTGTCAATATCTACGTTATTGACAATTTTCGTGAATGATTGTCCTCCATTATCAGTATATCTTCGACGATATATTGGATATCCGTCGACGTTTGTGATCGTATTGTTGGTGAAATCTTTAGGAAAACGATTTGTACATTTTCCATCAGAGACAAACGCTTCAGATCACCGCATGGGCCATGAATCATGTTTGTGGTAACAATATCGAACAGTAATTGATCAGTAGACGGATCTGCAATTTCCGCGGAAATTACACAATCTATTTCTTCAGGGCGTGTTTTGTCGATAAACTAAATCATAATGTGTGCATGAGGTAATCCTCACCTCTGCCATTCAACCGAATAATACATCCGGCAACGTGTGGGACCGAATACGTGTAATTTTGTTATGAAGCTCATTAAAGACTTCATTTTGTGTTTGAACACACGTGCTGTAATATCATGACGATGCATTGCGGTTTGGCCTGGCAATAACAAAGATTTAATCTCCTGCCATTTAGGATTACATGTAAACGTTATAAATAAACACGGTCGTCCGCACTCGCGTACGAAAGCCATTGCATCCTGTATGTATTCTTGCATATGGCGTGGTTTGCCTACGTATTGTTGGCACAGCTCACGACATTGCAGAATGACGTTGTCCTGACCACGTCGAATCATCATATGATACGCATAAAAATCTATCGAGCTCACTTTCTTGTTTGTTTCGGCTCCTGCGCAACATATTCATAAATATTCTTTAATTTTAATTGAAAATGATCTCAAAATGAGTAATGATGTTTATAATGAATGAAGTACCTGTGGCGAGATCTCGTTGTTTAATGTTTATGCAAGAACCGTATTGTCCCTTAGTCGTATGAACGGTGTGTGTTAGCGATGAACTCCAGATTATTATTTCTTTTTCGAATCACAATTTCTCGAGTCTCTGCGCGGTCGCCAACCATGATTCCAGCAACGTCGTCCACAACAGGCGCGTTGAATCTACGCACATGTTTTCCAGCTGGTGTTTTATTAGGATTGATGACAATAGCGTGATTGTCATTTTGTTTTTCGTGCATGTGTGATTTGCAGAATTTCAATAATTCAAGGTGCCGATTCAATAGGGCGTCCAGCTCGCCGACGATGCGCCTAGCGTTAGGCGAAATAAGGTTAGTGTAGCCACAATGTGCATCCACGCGATTGGCGTCCTCACCGCTCATAAAGTATATTTGTAAAAATTTATCTGTTTCGTTTTGCATTGGCAGCAATGAGCCCACTTTGTGGTACACTTGGCCTCTGATTTTGAACATTGAATTGAATTGTTGACCATTTGCCGCAGTATTATGAACTATTTCTGTTGCTCCGAACGATGTCATTTGGAAACATGAATTGAATGTGCGAATGGACTCTAAGCCGTTCAATGATTCTGGTGGTGTCTCAATTTCTGGTAGTTGCACATTTCCTAATACGCAACACATGCTAGCTGGCTCATGTTTAAATTTGAGCGCATAACAATGGGGACATTCTTTGTCCATTGGACCAATCAGCACATTTGGATTAGTTGAATATTCAATATCTGGCTCATACTCGAATGCGAGACGAAGGAACGAAGCAGATGTAAATGCTCGATGTACCTTGTTGGCGTTTTCGGCCATTTGCTCTGTCTGTGTCAATTGCGAACCGGCGCAAATGTCTCCGTTCCAATTGTCGTTGTTGATTTTATTCAGCTCGTGTCTCTTGTGGTCGAGATGCACGCAATTGCAACATTCCCACACGCGCATTTTCGTTACCTTTTTTTTTTTTTTTTAATCGGAAGAAAAGCATCGAAAACCTGACCGGTCTACAACCGAAGTGCGGGGCTTTAACCGCGCTAAAAACTTCCGCCCCATGTCCTATTGTCCCCCTGGAACTGTCGCTAGATAATCCGTCGGGAGGAGAGGAGGAGCATAATTGCTCAATCGTCAGTCTGTCCCAAGTAACACGTCAACAATCTACATTCACCTGTCCGTTTGTGCAGCTAGATCGGTCTGCATTCGCAATCGTTCGTGTTGGGCATCTTCGGCGATACCGACGCAGGCTGGACAGAAGGGGTCCTCCTCGTGCTTGAACCGGTGCAGGTAGAACTTAAAGCACCCGTGTCCACTTAGTATCTGCGTCATATGGAAATCCACTTCTCCATGTTTCCGCGTTATCCATACATCCAGGCTAGGGAATAGAGTACGTCCATCGCCCTTTCCTAGACGCTCCCCATTTCCTCTGCCATTCTTGGATGCTGTATCGCCGTTCGTCTTCTGTAGATGACCCCGTGGTGAACCTATGTTCCAGTTCACGCGCCATTATATCGATTGGTGGCATAGAGGCGATTACCTCAATCGCAACATCCGATATAGTGCGAAAACCGCTTGCTACCCGTAGCGCACTTAGGCGGTACGTCGAGCGAATACCCGCCATGTATGAGCTCTTCCGTGTTGTATCCGCCCATACTGGCGCCGCGTATAAGATAATGTAGGCAACAACTCTAGCCAGCAGCTTCCGCGTGCTTGCTCGTGGTCCACCTATGTTTGTCATTATATGGGATAGGGCTCCATTAACTTTCACCGCTTTATCGTTAATGGCTACTAGATGCTCCTTGAGGGACAGCCGAGTGTCAATAAGCACTCCCAGGTACTTGAGGGATGACTGGGAGGTTATGAGGCAGTCACCTATCCGAAACGAGAATGTTTCCCTCACTTTCCGGGTAGACAGGAGAACAGCTTCTGTTTTCTCATTTGCTAATTCCAAGTGGGCTTCCCTGAGCCAGCGCATGACACTGGCCGTGGCTTCACAGCAACTAGTTTGTATTTGCTCGATCGTTTTACCCACGACTACCAGGGCAATGTCGTCAGCATATCCAATCAGCGTTGCGCCTGTGGGGAGGTTCATCTTGAGAACGCCGTCATACATTACGTTCCACAAGGTGGGACCTAGGACCGAACGTTGTGGCACGCCCTTTTTGACCCTGTATTCCTTCCGGCCATCATCGGTGTCATACAGCAGTACTCTATCAGCGAAGTAGTTTTCGATGATCCGCATTAGGTATCTCGGCGTGCCAAGCGCCCTAAGTGCTTGCATGATCCGCGGCCAGCTCGCCATGTTGAAGGCATTTTTGACGTCCAGGGTCACTACGGCGCAGTATTCTTTGTCGCCTCCTCTCCATCTGGTTCCAATCGTTGCTCTGCGTGCGATATCCATCACTGCTTGGATTGCATCAACCGTGGATTTTCCACGGCGGAATCCAAACTGGAAGTCGGATAAGGCGTTTGGCCTATCTAGCGTATCCTACAGTCGTCCGACGATGATGCTTTCCATTATCTTGCCCTGCGATCCAAGCATGCAGAGCGGCCGGTACGCAGATGGACAGTCCGGTTTGCTTTTTTGGCTGAGTACATTTTTGCAAAGGTCGCAACATCTGCTTTCACTGCTGCCTTTAGCGCTACATTTGGGATACCATCAGGTCCCGGGGCTTTTTTATCTCCCAACTTGTTCAGAGCTTGCAGCACCTCCTCCGTGGTAACCGCCGGGAATTCGACAACGCCTGTGGACAATTCAGTGGGCTCCAGTGTATCCCCCTCAGGGAAAAGTGCCGCAACCACGTTGTCCATCAGTGCTGGGTCTGATGGCTGTGGGGGCTGTGGTCCTTTTACCGAGCTCATCACGATTTTGTAGGCCTTTCCCCACGGGTCAGTATTGGATCTGTCTCGCAGTGCTTTGAAGCAGGAATCTTTGCTGGTCCGTATGGCCTTCCTCAGGAGATGCCTTAGCCTTTTAAATTTTCCTTGTAGTTCTTCCCAACCAGGAGATGTTCTGGCACGTTGCGTCAACCTGCGCGCTCGGATGCAGCGACTCCTATGCTCGGCGATTTCGTCGCTCAAACAGTAGGCTGCTTTTCGCGCAGGTACCCGAGCTTTCCTAGGCATCGAGGCATCACAAGCTATGGAAATCCGCTTAGTGATGCTTTCTACCATACCATTCGCGTCATCAGTTACAGTTGAGGTGCTTTCCCAGATTTGTAGAAAGATGTCCTCATCGAAAAGTCGATCTCTCCATCCTCTAGCAGAGCGAAACTGACATCTGGTCGCAGGATGCTGCGCAATCTTAATCACGATGGCTCGGTGATCACTGTTTGTATAAAAATCACCGATGCTCCATGCAATGGAACAATGCGCAAGCGTAAGGTCTATGGCTGAACGTCTATCACCTGCCTCGAAAGTGAACTGCCCATCGTTCAAAAGTTCGACGTTGAGTGTGGCTAGGCACTCCATCAAGACTCTGCCTCGCTGATTCGTGAACCTGCTACCCCACATTGTAGACCATGCATTGAAGTCTCCTTCGATGATGAACGGCGTCCTCGTTCTTGCTTCCGTCACCAGTTCCGCGATTAGCCATTCAAACTGAATAAGCTCCAGGCTTGGCGGCGCGTAACATGAGAAGAAGTAAATACTATTTACTTTAGCCCATGTGAAACCGGCATGAGGAGTAACTGGCCTACTTTGCGGCATCTTCCCGTCCGTAACCCATATGGCGGATTTGCAGGATGCATCCGAAATCCATTTGATCCCTCCACGTTGCGGTACTGTTCACTTAGAAGGACCAGGTCTAAGTGTTGCTCGAGCACCGTTTTGTGCAGCAGGTCTTGAGTCTGCTTCCTCTTTGCAGTCCTGCGCTCTGTGGTTGTAGCCCCAGCACTTGAAGCATCTTGTTGGAGATGTACAATCCCGTACTCTGCAAGATACCCAGCCGATGCGGACTCGTTGGGAGCTCAGCACCTACTTTGCGTCAGTGACTGGCAACGTGATGTATGCAGTCTGTGTGCCGCGACGTATCTTCCCCATGTTCCGAACCAGCGACTCATTCGGACGGTGTATTTTGCACTGCTCATGCAGGGCGTCGCACTCTTCGCCGGGAGATGTAATCTCATCCAGATCCCTGAGCTGGATTGTGACCACGTTCGTTTTCGCCAAAACTGTTACAGCATCGCCTAGCGTTTGTTCCACCACTGTCTGATAGTCCGCCGTTCTCTGCTCTGTACCCCGTTTGAGTTCAAGAAGCAGCTCATTTTTGGTGGTGCGTCGGACTGTCTTGACATTTTCGCCTAGTTTCTGCAAGACCGGGTCGCTGCGTATCTTCCGCAGAATATCTGCATATGTGGAGCTTTCGGTAGCCGAGATAATGAGAGCGTTCGGCTTGGACCTAAGACCATTTGGCATTTTGCTCTTTCCCGACACTTTAGTCCACTTCTGTTTTGTGGACTTGGGAGAGTCAACATTTTCGTTACCTGGTTGTATTTGTTCGTCCGTTCTTTCTGCTCTACTATTTTGCATGTTTGTTGCATTATTTGTTCGATGGCTCAAATAGGCCCCCTGCGTATTGCTGGCATTGTAAATACACATACAATGGACCGTTTATCTATTTCTAATGTGCCAATTTGAATTGCATGAACCACCAATTTTGTTTATACTTGGCAAATCATTTATTGTCGAAAAAAAAAGCGCCGGTGGTCTGTTTCTGCGTTGCCATTAGTAACGGAACTTTATGCTGAGGGAGTGAGATCACAATAGTGACACTCTCATTTTCGTTATCCCGTTGAACTGTTGTTCACACAAATAAACCAAATTGTTGTACTTGCTGATGAAAAACGGTATGCCGATAATGTATTTAGTCTTTTAGTATTTTATTCCCAACCTGTCAAAGTCACAAAACACGTATAAATTTCTTGTAAATTAATATAATCACACGCACTTCGTTGTGATAGAAGGATCAAAAATACCTTACGCCCTATTCTCATACTTACCAACTATAAAAAAAAAAATTATTAAAAACCAGTCGAGCCGTTTCAGAGGAGTTTATACACGAACACTGTGACACGAGATTTTTATATATTAGATAAGTCTATACGGACGTTCCTCAACTATTGGATAATCGAGTAACAGCATATCAACGGGTGAGTGATCGGATGAAAGTTCGTAATGAGTATCTGAGATAGCAAAGTCGATAAAATCAGAAATTTTTGTTGGATCCGCCGGCCAGTATGTAGACCTACCCGGAGAAACGAAGTCTTGCTTGTTTTTCCAATTTACAAGAGACAAAAGATAAAAAGTCGAAAAGTGAACCAAAAATATGAATACTCGTAGAACACAAGGTGTAAAACATACATAATAAAATTAATTAAAATATGAAAGTAAAATAATATATACAACAATAATTTTGTTTTTGGAAGCGCATTACAAAAAAATATCGTCAGTAAAAGTTAAAGCAGAGAGCGCACAGTAAAAACACCAACAAAAACACACAAGCAAAGGTATTCGGTATTTCGGTAAACTAAGCAGGCAGCTAACCGTTTGTAATTAATCGAGAAGTGGAAGCAACAACAAAGAACATCAGCAGCAATAATTCGAAAAACGCATAATACACCAGCTAGCTGTTCCCGAGCTTTGGACATTGAACCCCAGGACTTTGGAAGCTGTGATTTGCATCACTTAGATGTAAATTAGAGATAAGCCCAAAACCCTAACTAGTACATACATATTTATTTTCAGCGTTAAAGTACTCCTTAAATAGAAATTACTTTGAACGGGAAAGTATCAGTAGCCGTTTATAATGCAACGTACACCAAATAAACAAAACCAAGATGTGGGCACACCGTCAGGAAAGAGGTCCCGAGGAGCGCTTTCACCAGAAGTGAGCCTGCATGGAAATTAAATTAGAAGCAAAAATTGAGGCAGTAGAAACTAAAAATCCAAGCGCTGAAGATATCAAGGCCATTGTAAGTGCAACAAATAAGGAGACGAATAAAGAGGTTCTTGATAAAATATCGAGTATGGCAGAAGATGTAGCTGAACTAAAAAAAAAACAAAATATTGAAATGAAAATCGAGTTAGAGCAACTAAAAGCGGAAAAGTAAGCTGACCTAAAACGGATTGCGCAGATGGAACAACATATCAAAGGCAGGAACTTGATATTCAAAGAGCTGCCAGCAACCAATGCAGTTCATGACGAAGTGAAGAGGGTATGTATTGTCCTTACAGTTACCATCGGCCTCAGTAGTGAAAGCAACAAAGAGGATTGCATAGCGAGGTGGTAAAGTGACAGCGTTGGTTGAATTTGATTCGGAAGAGTGGTTGCTATTGGTTTTGAATCGCACAAACAAGCTGGCAGATTCATTTATCTACATAGAAAGTGACCTTAATGCTGACTGCCAATTAAACAAAAGGGTGATGCTGCAGCTTAAATCGGCGATATTGACTACAAACAAAAAACATCCGATTATGGTGAGGGATGACAACTTAAAAATCGGGAATAAATGGTTTAGGTGGAACCGCGAAAAACAGTTGATGCAAGACAAGCAGGAATGTGGAATTGCTCTCAGGGAGCTGTATGGAAACGACGCTAAATTAATTTCCATAGATTATAAGTACTGGTTCGACAAGCTCCAAAAAAAAAAACTAATAAAAACGCCCTGCCAAAATCCAAAAATTAGTCTTATCTTCTACATCGTTCATGGCCTGCAAAGTAAATTTTATATCCTGACTTTTTTCAATATTTGCGGCAAAATGATGTATTCGCATTAATTGAAACACACATCACTGATGATAAAGTAGTACAGGCAACTAAATATTTTAATGGATTTGATACATATTGGAAACCAGCAACAAGAAATGGCCAATACGGAAGAGCAAGCGGTGGATTGGTCATTGGAATTAAAAAGGATTTAAGCAATAGGGAAATAAGGCATGTGTACCGTACTATAAATGGAATTGGATATATTAGATTATACGCTAACGATGAAGAAATAACTTTGATTCCAGTATACATAAGAGGATCTAACTGGCACGGCGAGTTCTCATTGTTCAAAGATTTATTTAAAGAATCAACAGAAAGAAATTTAATAATTATGGGCGATTTTAATATACGAATTGGACAACAACAAATACATCTAAATAGACTAAGTTTTAATGCAGTTTACGAAAACAGGAATTCAAAAGACATGGTAACAAATTCAAATGAAAAGGTACTCACTGCGTTCTGTACAGACTATGGATTCTTGATACTGAATGGAAGGACGCAAGGTGATCAAAGTGGTGATTTTTCTTTTGTAAACGCGATCGGAAGTTCTGTTAATGACCTATGCGCAATATCAGTGGAGTGCCTTCATTTGGTCACAAATTTCGAAGTCGGTTATTAAATATGGTCAGATCACATGCCAATCAAGCTTACTATGGAGTTTGAAAATATCAACAACCAAACAAAACAACAGAATTTATTACCGAATCTGCGCTGGACTGAGTCGAAGCGTAGCACATACCAACAAAAATTAAATGAGAACCTACAGACCCTAAAGGAAGAAAATATCACACCAACCATACCCCAGCTGGTTGAAGTTATCAGGAACTCAGTGGAGATACAGAGTGGCACAAAAGTAATTTTTAAACAGAAGTGGTATAATTTTAAATGTCATAAAGCGCGCATAAAATCATTTGAAGCTCTAAACAAATTTAACAAATAATTAAAGTGACAAGTCTTACTAATTAAGAGCCATTTAAGTTTATAGAAATGTGTGTGGGCAGCCCAAACTTGAATATCTTATAAGGATGGAACAGAGATAAACCATATAAAGACTCCACAGATTAGTGGAGAGTTACAAACGAAATAAGGGCAAACTTTTAAAACTGGAGCAAAATTAACGGCGGAACAGTTTAAACATTAATTTGCAACCCTCTTAAATCCTGCCCAAGAATTCTGTGAAATCCATTATTGCCGACGATATCAATCTCATGACATTCTAGATAGTGCTATACAAAAATCTGATATTAATCAGGTTTTAAAAAAGTCAAAAAACAACAAGGCCCCTGGAATAGATAAGATACCTTTTGAATTTGTCAAAAATGCAACCAGCGAGTTCTTAGAGGAGTTAACCAGAGCTTACAACGTTATACTCGAAGTAGGAAAAGTGGACAATACATTTTAAACACAATTCTGTTCCCAATATTTAAAAAGGAGATCCAAATATGGTAAATAACTATTGAAGAATAGCGTTTATGAATACCATCGCAAAAGTGTTCATGGGTGTACTAAATGAGCGAATCTTCAAATGGGCAGAACAGCATAACATCATTAACAAATTCCAAGAAGGCTTTAGAAGGGGATTCTCAACGGTGGACAACATATACAACCTGTCAAGTATTGTGCACATAAAATAAGCAGAAAACAAAAAACTTTACACCTTCTTTGTTGACTTCAAGGCTGCTTTTGATAAGGTGCCCAGAAACCCTCTAATATACAAGCTGATGAGATTGGCCTTTCAACAAAAATATTAAGAGTAATAGAAGATATC
>JBAMAV010000392.1:0-15552 GCA_037043315.1 Amiota communis
GCTGGCTCAATAGTGGATCTCACGTTTATAAGCCCCTCTCTTTTCAACTCCTCCAAGTGGACTCTGAGCTATTTATACACTGCGAGTGATCACCAAGCCAGATCTGCAGAAGAAGAAAACTTTATAAGCTTTAAAAAAGCTTTATCAGCTTACTTGTTAAGAGGTCAACACTACAATAAGAAGTGCTTAGACTTAAGTTGATGAACAATAACAATGATGATGAAATGAATGAACAATACCATAAAACTAGATAGCATTAACATTTATACATACATAACAAAATAGAACGAATTTTAAGCTCTCCTATGGAAGTTTATTTGGTCGCCGATAAATTGAACGTTCAGTTCTTTATGAAAAGATCTGTTGCGGATATGTAAATTCGATTGTATACATCGAATCTGATTCTATGCTTATTTGTTGTGGATGCTTAAATATGCTGATTTCAGCATTGAGGATTGTAGACCTATTACTAAGAATTTATAATACTGATTATTTCTTTCTAATCCTTTGCGATTCGACCGGCAAGTTCGTTGACACTTAACTCCAACGTTGGCCGGAACCCACTTGAATATAATTTTAGAACAACACCGCTCCAACATTCTTCTAATTTCTGCAGGATGTCAGACTTTTGAATTTCGGTTGCCTATGTCATATAGCAGAGCATCGAATCCGATGCTATATACACCTGTCAAGGTGTTCCCGATGATTTTTTGACTGCTGAATATAATGTAGTCATTTTAGTAGGGGATGGTTCAAATTTTAGGTAAAATCCCTGAAAAAGTCAGACTTCACTTATTTATAATATTGATCCTTTCTTTCTTATCCTTTGCGATTCGACCGGGAAGTTCGTTGACCTTTATTCCCACTGCCTTAATGTTGTTCATATTTCTGCAAGATTTATTTTTTGTGATACCATCGAATTTGATTCTATGCATATTTGTTGGGGGATGGTTTAATATGCTGATTATAATGCATTTTTTCAGCATTGAGGACTTATAATATTATTAAGAACTAATAATATTGATTATTTCTTTCTAATCCTTTGCGATTCGACCGGCAAGTTCGTTGACACTTAACTCTAACGTGGGTCGGAACCCACTTGAATTTAATTTTAGAACAACACCGTTCTAACATTCTCCTAATTTGTGCGGAATGTCAGTCGTTTGAATTTCAGTTGTTTATGTCTTATAGCAAAGCATCGAATCCGATGCTATATACACCTGTCCAGGCGTTCCCAATGGCTTCTGAATATAATGTACTCATTTTAGTAGGGTATGGTTGACCGCTTATGAAAAAATAAGACTTCACTCCGTGGTGGCAGCGAAAGTTATGTTTCCGTTTCATAAATAAATTTTTTTTTATTTATTGACAATAATAAAATGCACATTATGCATATAGTGTAGTCTACTGGGTTTAACGGATTAATTGATTTATAGCACTAATTATGTGGTGATATATTATATTATTTATTATTTTTTATTTAACATAATTAAGTCTAATATATAATACTAAACTTAATACTAAAAATGACATTGACAATGACACGTACAACACATTATTAGACCAGCAATAAATAATATTTTAAGGGAACTCTGTTCTAATTAGACGAAAAAATATTTCATGACCCTTATGAAGAGAAAAAGAAAATCAGAAAACAAGTAGAAGATTATGATCGATTGACGGTCGATCATCGACTGATGGATTATTTCAAACTTCTTTGCACTTTATACTTCACAACGTTATTATTCACGTACTGTTACTTATGCATGTATAGAGAACAGTTTTTCAAGCAACAGTAATAATAATACATATATAAAAAAAGGTAAACATAGATGGGGAAGATGCTTGAAGAATTTAGTATATTTAAAAGTTTCTGATGTTGTTGTAATATTCATATCATCTTTCTCATGCATTTTTTTAAATTACTGGACGATCAATTTAACTATCCGTTTGTTCGTTCCCAAAAATTCAGTGATCGACGCACAAAAATGAAATGATGTTAAACAAATTTGTTTCTTGTGTGTAGCGAACTATAGTCAACTGTGTTGGTCAAGCATTTTCGCCGTTTATTTTTACTTTAAACTGCGAGAACAGTTTTTTTTTTTTTGTTGTTGTCCCTTATATGTTCACATAAATTCTGTTATGTTTGATGATGAATTTTTTTGACAAAATTCTTTTCTTCTATCTTTCCAATTGTATTATACCAAAGACTATAAAATAATATACGATAGGCTATACAAATCGCTCTTATAAACAAACAGTGTGTCATCTCGGGATATGTAACAACAAATTGTGTGTAGTCTCGGGATATATAAGAACAAAATTACACACACTTTATTGTTGGGTTTAACAATATAGAGAATATACTCCTTGACTATACAAGATTTGGAACTATCCGGTATTATTGGTATTGTTTTTTATTATCATTTTCCTCTCTATTCTTATCACTCTTTAATATGATTTTGTTACTCGTACCTATATTAGTATAATAAGATCACGTGAGAATATAAAATTTAGTCTTAGTAAAGTTATTCATATACTACAATACAAATCTGATTTGTTATATATTACAATATAAATTTGAGGCTCTTGCTTTTACAGCTTTAGCATTTAAGCCCTAACCGCATAAAGAACGTCAGCGATATTATTTTTGAAGTGAAACCTTTTTAGCGAGGTGTAAGTCCAAAAAAAGCGTTACAATGTTGTTTATGCATGAGTAAGAGAGAGATTAAAAATGCTTTGTACTTATTTATTTTACGAAGAGCGTACGTACAAGTGACCGAATAACCGACCGAGCCGAAGATGCTTTTCTCTCTCTTCGTGTGTGTCGTAGTTGTTGCGAGTGAACATACAACAGAGCCATGGTACAATAATTTCTTACACCATACAACAGAGCTCTCTTTCTCAATTTGCGTTTGTGAAGAAGGGAAGTGCGGGTCGTTGCTGTTGTTTGGTTTTATGCAGAACTTATGAACAACAACACACCCCCAATAACTACAGTTACATTTTCGCTCTTCTCTTCATTCGTATGTGCTCATGAGTGATCGAATTTCAATTATGCTTTTCATTTGTGTGTGCCCTACACAACGTCGATCTCGCACATTAATTTGTGAATGTCACTGCGGCCTTGCTGTTATGTCAAATAACATATATCATATAAATCAATACGTTATTTGACCCAATTAGTTAAATTATTAATTATAAAATGCTTTCAAAACTTAAATTGCTTCTCCAATAATGAAATAAATGAATAATATTATACACAACTCTAGTAATTAATTTAAAACTTTATTTCTAACATTTTGTGCAGCAGTTTCACTTCAATAGTGTGCTTATATAGGTGAGGGACATTACTTTCTAAAGACATTAACTTATCACCTTCAAACTCAATCACGCTTATCTGGGTGCCTTCCATCTTCTTCGAAATAACCCCATAAATCTTACCAGTAAGGGAATCATATAGAGACTTTAAATAATTTAAAAACATTTCGTTACAGGTATCAATTATATTGGGGTCCGGGGAGTAAGGGCGTGACTTCATTAAAATGACCCAGTCTCTTACCACTCGAGCTGTGTGGATTGGGGCATTATATTGATTGATGTTAATATCAGGAAACGACCTCTCGAGCATGTTTTGTAATGAGTTGCATTTATTTTGGATGACACAAAATGCAGTTAGCATGTTCACCCTATACCATAACAGATTTTTTTTCGGCTGTGGTGTAAAGACAAAACGTGATCTTCCTTTCGAATACCAAGAAAATAATAGTTGATACTATCATGTCCATCTAAATTGAAACGATTTTCATCCAAAAAAACAACCTTCATCTAATTCATGTGATTCCAAGCAAATATAGTATTATATGAGAATCTTCAATTTGGTTGTTAAACGGTGGGTTATTCTTTGATATTAATATTAATAGATGTTTAATAAAATCATTCTTATAAGAAATTACTTTTTTTTTCGATGTAACACCCATATTAATTTTATACATTAAAAAATCATATTTAATTACGAAACACATCTTTCAGTGCGTGGGTTTTTACTCAGAATGGAACAATTACATCTGTCCTTATTCAAGTGCATGCAAAAAAGTACTAATTTTTTGAAGAGGTCCAACAAAAACCGGTTGATTTAACAGTTTTTATTCTTTTTGTACTTAATACACAATAAAACACTTAATAATAGAAAAACTATTTCTTTTGATAGCGTTTGTTTTCTTTAGTTAATAGTTGTATATTTATTTCAAAATTCTTGTCCCTATTCAAGTGCATGGCAGTGTATATTTATTAAATAAAATATACTGTGTACCAAAAAAGGTTAGCCACAATCAAAAACTTTGGAAAAATGCTTCCTAAAAAGTCTCTTTATAGTTTCTAATTGGATGTGACATAGTTTTAATCATTGGTTTATTGCTTTTTAAATGAAAACAAAAATGAGCCGTTATGTTACACAGAACAGGAATTATAAGAAAAAGTAAAAAATATGACACAGAAAGTATATTTATTAAAAGAAAACACTAAAAGTGAATAACTGTTGAGTTTTAAAATTAGAAGAAGCACACCTATTGATTCTTTGTAATGTTAATATGAGAACAAAAGTTATGATATAAGTTTGATTTATAAGCGACAGTCAATATCATGCATGCCTTCTTTTATTTTCCTTTTTCAGTACTTGATTAACGAGGTCAAAAAAATAAAATTGTTGAACTTTGTGTTGGCCCCGGTTGGTCATAAAATTTCTAATCACTGCCAAATGCTATCTGAGCAATAAAACGGCGAGCCGTAAATAGCTTTCTGTCTGCTTGCAACTATTGGGACGCCGCCTACGCTACTACAAAACCACGCTGCATAAAAAAAAAATAATTGCAAACCATACTGAGAGCTTAGCTGTCAGTTTTATGGCCATTGGCCAATATTTATTGAAGTACTTTACAAAATCAATCAATACGATTTACAATTTCAGTTTACATTTTCATATTTTCATTGAATGTTGGATACTGAAACTGAAAGTATCGAACACTGAACAACTTGTGCACTAACAAAATTTTGCAAAAATTAAATTTTTTGATCTACAATATATTAAAGTTATAAGTTACTAGGATCTGATCATTCCGATTGATTTAATTTTAGTGAATACTCGTACATGAAAACGTATTCAAATTATGGAAATGAAATACTTATATTGAGAAAACTGGGTTGGTTGGTCGAACAGAGCAAGTCAAAGTGAACGTATATATAAAAATCTAAACATAGTTACGGGGAGAAGTTATTTAATTGGCAATTTAAATGTGCACACTATTATGTGAATTTTTAAAGCGAGAAGCGATATTATATACTTGAATGGACACAGAAATATGAATTGCACACTCTGCAATCTCAATTAAGTTGAAAATATATCCCACTTCCTAGGAAAATGCCCAGTACTTAAAAGAATTCGTTATAGATATTTTGAAAAATACAACCTGAATGAAGAAGAAATCGTTGATATATTAAACGGACACTCTTATGGTGGATGGAGAAATCTGACTTTGCACTTTTTGCACTGGTGCTTTAGGATATAGAAAATTAATTATAAATGAATTTTATTAATATGAATTTATTTAATTCTGTTGTTTGGTATGATTTTTGTAGTGGGGTAGTTTTAATTTTAGTTGGTATAATATGTATTCCCCGACTGACGGTCATAGGGTCAAAGTTCTGTTCTTTGTTTTTAGTATAGTATTGTGTGAAAACATTTATATATTTAAAAATAAAAAATATTATTATTATTATTATTACTAGACTCACAGGTGACCAATATATCTCTGGATGAAAAGAAAATGTTAATTAACGATGCACAATTTATTGGAGCATTTTTATGCCAAAATATCCAACCATCAACATGAACCACTTACCAATTTGTTCTATTAATAAGTTACTTGTTGTCCAATGATTAAATGTATGTACATCTGTGCATTTATTTTCGTTGTTATGAAACGGATGTATTGTATATATTTATTTATATGAGATAATCGCAATTTGACTAATGCAAGAAGACAACTCGTTACTTTGAAATCTGTGGGGCTAGTTTACAATTCAGATTGGTTTCTATGGTGTCTAAGCCTTCTAATGGGTCAAAGAGTTTACAAATACGGGTATTGTAGAACCAGGTAAAAACAATATTTTATTTTTTATTTTTAATTTCTTTTTATATATTATTTTTATGAATGATTTGAATCTATAAAATACTAGAGTTCCCGGTGTGCTTCGCTACGCTCCCGACGTGATGTAAGTGCGTCATGCTATTTTTTTCTAATTGTAGTACGAGTACCATGTGCCTTAATTGAAATACTTTTGAAAAATCAGACGAATCAAATATTAATATTTGAAAAAGGTGACTTGATTGATTTTAAAATGTGTCTCTAAGATTTGTATGCAAACTATTATCCACCAATTTCTCGACAACAGCAAGTCCGATTCACACCAAACACTCAAGACTATGCTAGAGATGCGCTTAAAATTTCATCAAAATCGATTCAGCAGTTTCAGAATCTATACGAGACTTACATATATCCATACTTCCAATTTTATTTATATAGATGTATTTCTATGGGGGCTATTATAGTAATTTTATCAATTGAGTGCTGGTAAGTCGTTTGGGTGCAGCCTTTTTATTCTCATTTGAATTGCCACCCTGGTAAATAATTCTGCGAGAGGATTTGGGTGTGAGTGCAGTCTATCATTGAATCGGCTACTGTGGAAGATTAATTCCTGGAAAACTGTAGGGATGCTGACGAAACAGGGGCATTGGTGGTTGTTCTAAGAACTTTGTTTTGAGTGACCTGAATATTCCTGCGATTTAATGATGCACGACATAGTTGGATGCCATTTTTCCAGGAAAGAGCAACGGTTTGTTTATAAATTAACAACTTGTTTTCCAAAATGAGTTTGCTCCTATTGTTCAGATGCCAGTTCAGCCTTTTCATTTTATAGGAACTGGATCGGGCGATGGTTGTAAAATAGTTTTTCCATGTTAGGCCTTTTTCTTGCTGAAAGCCCAGGTATTTTACAACTGTGGACTGTGATATCGCAGAGCACCCAAGCGTACGCGGAGGTACATATTTTTTCCTTAGGGTGAAAGAACATAGTTATAATTTACCTTAGTTCACTTTGATGTTCAACATAGTGAAACAGACTTCCAAGCGGCTTAAATAGGATTTCAGTTTTTAAGCGGCTTCTTTCGGCGAATTGTCGGAGCAGAGAACCGCAGTATAATCCGCATAAGTGGCTAAAATTGTGGTATTGGAGATCGGTTGATCTGGTGTGTAGATAGTGAACAGCACAGGAGCTAATACGCTGCCTAGGGGAACATCAGCCTGAACAGATCTGATTGACGACCTTGGAGCTCTATATTTGACATAAAAAGATCTGTTTGTCAAAACAGACTCTGAAACATTGAAAAGAACAGATGGAAGGAGGTCTTTTTACTTAGCAGCAATTCTTGCTGCCATACTCGGTGGAAATCTTGTTCTAAATTAAGACAAAATAAATATTTTGAACTAAGTTGAAGTGTATAAATACAAAGCCTTCATAAAAATACTTTAACCACAGGAAACAATATCAAATGAACTGGTCATAAATATTAAATATAATTTGATAATTTGTGGCACGTTTTAAATTTTTAAACTATGGAAAGACAAAGTAAGCCAACATCTCAACATAGACTTCATTGTTGCATAGCTTAAAATCATTTCACAATATTTTTTTTTTTGTAAATGCGTGACTTTAGCACATTTGATTTGATACTGTCAATCAGGCAAAATGTTAGGAAAGAATTCATTGAACTATAGTTTATCGGTTAGAAATTCTTAAATAGCGAACCTATTTATTTATGGTGTGGTGAAAACTCAGTCCAAACTTTATGTAGAAGAATGAAAATAAATTTGTATTGAAACGAATAAAAATCAATTGAAACAATGTTGTCTCCTTGGTAAATTTAAAGCGAATTCCTTATCAAATGTAACCATGTCAAAAAAGAGGTATATTTATATATTGTTACTTGTGAATAAATATAAATTCTATCTTTTTAATTCTATCTGATTATGAAAAATTGAATTATAATAAGTATGTAACGAGGTTAAAATATTAAAGTAGTCTACATGGAAATGAAATTTATGATTTTATTTTTATTTATAAACAAATTTTAACAAATGTTGCATGTTTATTTTAATTGAATCTTGTTGAGTTTGGTTGAACCTGTGGTCGTACAAAATGTCTAAACTTTTAAAATTCATTTTGCATGTGCATGAAATAATCAAATATATGTATGTTACCAGTGACGTAGCTGCGTTGGGGCAAGCCGGGGCAGTGCCCCGGGGCCCCTGAGCGCTAGGGGCCCTCGACCACCATGTCGAAAAGAAAATAATAATAACATATGTTGAATAAAAATTTTTGACTAATTCACTCAATTAATTTTAATTTCAAAATCACTTTTCTTATTTTCAACAATATTTCATTAAAAATAATAGTCATAGTTTGCAAAGTTTTGTAAAGTGTTAAAGTCATCTACTGATAAAGTAAAATAAGGTTAAATTAAAGTAAAATCACGGACAAAAAAAGGTAACCCAGTGGTGCGTTTAAACGAAAGCAACGCCAGGAAAAAGAAGAGAGTGAACAGAAATTGGCCAAAATAGACAAATTTTTTACTCATTTGAAAAAAAGTTAAAAAACATTTTGATGAACTAGTTTCTGTTCACCGATTTCGAAATAGAGAAGAAATATTTAAAATTACAATTTTCATTAACATACTAGACCTAATAATAGGCCAGTTAAATTCGCGTTTCATTGGCATGAGTGCAGTCTGTCAAATATTTCATTTCCTATCACCATCCTTTTTACTCAAGGTAGATGAAGCGAGTTTGTTACAAAAATTAGATGCTTTCCAAAGTAAATATTCTGATATAATAGGCTCCCATTTTTCAATTCACTTTAGTAATATTTATCACCATGTTCTACCTAGATTGACCCCAACATGGACTGTTGAACAATTATGTAAGGAAATTGTAAATAAATATGCAATGGTAGAATGCGACATTACGGAAGTGTTTACCGCAATTTTATTGTGCTATACAATACCAGTAACTTCAGCAACAGCCGAAAGATCATTTAGAAAATTAAAGTTAATAAAAAATTGTTTAAGAAATAGTATGACTCAAGATAGACTCAAAAATTTGGCGCTCATAGCAATTAAAAACAAGGAGCATCAAATTTAGATTTAACTGTAGTTATATGTAGATGATTTTGCAAAATCTAAAGCCAGAAAAAGATTGTAAAATAAATTGTTAAAAAAAAATTGTTGACTTTGTTTTATTCTCTTCTTAAACTAACTGTAATCTACTCATTGTTTATTTTTTATGAGCTTTGCTTGCGATTACGCACGGGATCCTATACCCAGGTCGAACTCTATTCGGTAGTTTTTATGTAAAAGCGAAATAAACAAACAAACTCTCACAATAATTATATTATATTAGGAAGTACCACTAAATACTATCTGCTGTGTTACACATAACAATTAGTAGTAATCTAAGGATTGTAATTTAAATACGGCCCCAATTTTATTTTTGCCCCGGGGCCCTTGCTGACCTAGCTACGCTACTGTATGTTACAAAAATTTGTTGAGCTAAATGACATCAAATTTGTGGTTATCAAAGCCGCAAGCGCACTCAACCATTAACATGGAATTTGTGAATTCATAAAACTGCTTGAACTGCATAGTTTTGTTGCATATTGCATACAAATTATGGATAGATGATTTTTATAAAAGTTTTAAAATTACATTGTATATGTTATTGTTACAGAAATGTTACATCTATGTATGAATATACGATACACAGGTTAAAGCTGGTTCAAATAATGATAAAATGAAGTGAATACGTAAGTAAGTATATCCAGATACCAGTCATATTCGTTGATCTTTATGTCCTGACAACTGTTTCTTGGGAACTATAAGAGCTGAAATTTGGATGCATAGATAGTACAATATAAAAATGAGAATGTGTGAATATGTTTATTTAATGGTCTCCTATGAAAATTTAATAAAATAAGCAAAAATACATTGATAGATTAACATTGAAGTTTTGAAAAATTAATTCAGTATTTTTATTACTCATACCTAATCATGACGGCAAATGCCACGGTCCCGCAGCTAGAAGGGGCCCCCGGCCCGTAAATATTTATTGTTATATTATATTATATTTTTTAATATAACCAAGTAGATCAAAACTCAGTGAATTATTTTTGGATAATTTAGACCCATATGTTACTGGTAAAAGGACTGAATGATCAAATGAATTAGTTTGTGATCGAAAACGGACACTATAAAACTAAAAGCTCCTTTTTAAGAGGCATTTACAATAGATCTTTCTTGGAAAAATATTATTATATTGTTTCTAGGTTTAGCGTAAACGTCTGGCTTGAGAAGCCATATTGTTGACCACGTTGGTTATTCGCATATAGGGCACCTAAAGAAATACAATATAAAATGTTTGGAAGTCACGGGAAATCGAAAAATCATTTAAATTCATGTTCCATATATCAACAATGTAAATATATTATAATTAATTTTAATAAATGAAACTTTGGTTGAGATTATTTACGTTGAAGGAGGGCCCCATTCGATGAATTTGCCACCGGCCCTCAACGGTGTAGTTACGCCACTGCCACTCTGCTAGAGATTTCTCGTAACTATTAATAATGGACAAATTGCCTTACTTTGTTTAGAATTTCTGAAAATAGTTCCGTGCAGGCCCGGCAGTTCGCGTTCAGCCCGAGTGGGTACTTAATTAAAAAAACATAAACATGTAAAATGGCTAAGTAATTCAAATGTTTTAGCAACATAGTTGCCCTCAAATACGTATTAAGTCGTCAAAGTACGGGAAAACATCTTTCACTTGAACATGTCGACCCTGGTATCGTCATTAGCAAGGGCACGAACCGCAAAAATTTTGGGATGAGACTTGCACACCAATTTTTTTTTTTTTTTTGAAAGTCAACTATATCTTTCAATAAATTTACTTTTTCGTTTTGCCTCATCATTGTGTCAAAAAGAAACAACGCCGAGTCAATTTCAAAGCGACTTTTAAGCGATTCTAATAATTGGTCGAAAACTTCAAAATAGTGCTCTCTCAAAAGTCTTTTAAATTGAGAACAATCACCGGCTGAATCAATTCGTTTCGGGATCTTCCGCTGACGCTCAATTTCTTGCTCGTCACTTCTAGTTTATTAACCGCTCGAACAATTTCTTGCCATATAACGACAAACTTTGTGTTACAAGTGTCAGTACTGTCACACAGATCTGAGAATTTTGTAGGGTCGTGTTTAATATTTCTAAACACTACATAGTTTTAAATGAATAAATATGATCAATTAATATTTATTTTAAAACATTTGCCCACTCACAAAATTCCGTATGGTTATAACTACCCACATTATCTGCCGGGCTTGGTTCCGTGCTCACAAATGTAGCAGAAAGAGTTACATATTGACTTTTATTTTATCATGTCGGTAGCTTCTTTTCGACTATTATGAGGTACGGTTCTTGATTGTGTAGTAAAGAAGCAATGAGCATTTTTATTGCAGATATAAGATAGGAATATTTTTGGTTGATAACAATCAGCAAAGTGGAAAATCTTGGGAAAATATTGTTAACACTAAAGCTGATGCATAGTTTTCGCCGATAATCATGGAATTGTCCTCTATATTTTCTTGATTGAAAATCACAAAATAACAATGTTAGTATATTACTTATGATATATTTACCACGATAAAATTTTACCATCTAAACATATTCCTCAGTACACCATACTTTGATGAGTAAATGCTTTCAAATATATTTAATTCTGGTATATGTAACGGGTTGCCCATATTCGACGGACCCATCTAGCAACCCTGTATCAGAGACGTCAGCTCGCTTAATGACATACCGCGTTGGAAGCGTCAGTCCAAGCAGATTTTTACCATGGAACAGTACACGCCACGCGAGTGCTCCCAAATTGTTGAAATTTACATTCAACAAAAGAAGTCAATTGTGAAAACTCAACGTGTGTATAAAAAATTAAATAATGTGAAAAGTACGCCTTCTAAGAACACCAAAAAAAAATAAATTGCGATATTTACGCCACTGAAAATCCTCACGAAATTCAAGAGGTACCTCTTTGCGACGTAAAAGTCACTGTTTGGTGCGGCGTTAGTGCGAAAACGACTATTGGGCCGTTTTTCTTCGAAAATGAAGATGGTCAAGCTGTTACCGTCAATCAGGAGCGTTATCGCGATATGATAACCACTTTTGTGATGCCAATTCTGGTTTCAACAAGACGGCGCTCCACCACAAAGAGCTCGCACCACAATCGATTTTTTGAAGAAATTGTTTCCTCGTCGTTTGATGTCGAAAAATGGCGATTTTGACTGGCCTCCGCGTTCGCCTGATTTAACGCCCCCTAACTTCATCTTGTGGGGATATTTAAAATCAAAGGTTTATATTAATAAGCCAAAGACCATAGAAGAGCTCAAGAACAACATCCGTGAGGAAATAGCCGCTATTCCAGCCGAAATGTTAGCTAAAACTATGGAAAATGCTGCAAAACGGGCACAAGAAGTGATGTCAACAAATCTACTTGAACCAAATAAAATGATTATTATCCTCAACAGCAAAAAAATTGTGTTTTTCTTTGATTTAAAAAAAAAAACATGGGTCCGTCGAATATGGGCAACCCGGTACATAAATATTTCAAACTTTTGCAATAAAATGCTTCGAACTATTTCTTGTGTTCTTTTGATTGGCTTTCAGATGTGTGTATGTAATTTTAATGTGAATTAGCATTTTTGTTTCAACTTCCTCCCAAATACTCACAATAGAAAGCCAATAAATTCTATTGTTTAATTTTGCAAAGAAAAATATTGTAGCTTTTCTAAAACAAGAAAAACAACCACATTTCGCACATTAGAAATTCTGAGAAGAATAGAAAATTTTGCATATCTTTGTATAATTTCTTTTGTTCTCTGTTCTCTGCTCTCTGTTTCAACAACAATTGTGTTTTATCTTTATATGAGTTTTCTTTTCTTATCTTTTGTTTATTTAAACAAAAAGGCATTTCGGCTTTCTTCCTCCATTTGTGCAAAATTATACAAGGTATCACGTAACCGAAGGAGAACATACAATATACATAAGTATTTAATAAGAGAATGAGGCATCGCATGTGGGTGTTTAAGTAAATTTATCTTGGTTAAAGCATTGTTGACGATATGTGAAAAATACATATACTGGTATACGTAGTACAAAACAAATAAAAGTATCTTGAAAAAATAAATAAAACTTAAGTAATTCAAAAACTCATTCACAGATATTTAAAAATTTATTGTCATGTATTATTATACACCGTGTATTGAGTGGTATGATGTCAAAAAAACTTTTTCATAGAGATTCATCATGTATTTATTCAAACTACTCATCAAATAGATGCATATACTTTATGAAATTAAAAAATACCAATTTTGCTTTAGAAATTTAGAGTTCGCAGGAAGACACAATGACAAACAAGCCTCTATCTCTCTGATTAATTAATATGTACATACATGTACAAACTTTATGGGGCCTTTATCAAGTGATGATAATGCAAATAGTATAAATAATAATTGATTTAATATGCCAAATGAATGAGGTAAGCAACGAAAGCCAATATGATAAAAAGAACCTATGTCCTAGATAAGCTGGAATCGAGTGATGACAAGTCCTTCTACAAGTCTTATAATATTTCAGGTCGAATACGGTATGGTTTTAAAAGTCTATTTTATAACAGCCATAGTGATTTGTCTTGGCATGAAACTAATCAGTTTTTCTAACAAAGAATTTCTGACTTTTTTCTATTTACGACTAAGACATATTTGAGTTATTTAATATTCTCCAACTGTTGTCCTTTTATATAAATCTGCGAAGAAAGGATCCTGTGGGCCTCAAGACTAATAGTCAGCCACTTTAAAACTTGAACATTGTATTTCTTGAGTTAAAGATTCATTTATGATTTCTGCTGTGTGAATTGGGGCATTAACTTGTTGACATTTTCTGTTTTTCTTGTAATGGGTGACAGTAAACTCAATTATTGTGGTGTCTAACAATGTGACATCTGAGATGTCATTCTGCTAGGTATAAAGAAGAGCAGACACTTTCTTGCATGCCCAAGTATTCACATTATCCATCACCATGGTTTCGCTTTAGTTAGATCCGTCGTAGATCCCGCAATCTCCACAATATTTTTGGTAGCCATATGAATTGCCTAAATTTAACTTTTATTGCATCAGAAAAAAATGGTTTGTCGAAACTCATTTGACTAAAATTTATATTTTTCGGCAAAAGCTAATATGGATTAGATGTGTCGTCGCAAAAGCTTTGGTTTGGGCATGCAGAAAGTAGAGCAAACCTGTTTGCTTTTCACTAAGATTTGCTAAACTTGTCTTCTAGATTCACTAAGACCTAATTGAGGCTTTACCTTATTGAAACTCATGTTCCTTTAAATGCCTGTGCGCCGAAATTCTCGTTAACAGGGAAGAAAAGAGAACAGAAGTCTCGTTCGTGTTTGGCTCCTCACCCAGTTAGAGCCTTTTTCTATCAACACTTCTTCTTGCAATGCAGCCCAGAGAACCGAAATGGTCGGACACCCCTGGACTAAGCGTTTCGCTTGCAAACAGTTATTTACACATTAATCACCGTTTTCACATGTGTATGCATGTATACTTGGTGCTAAAACAAATCTCGAGTGACTTTACTAATCTATAAAATCAGTACTTAGAGGAGAACAACAAAGAAAATTTTGCATATCAAAAAGAAACATAACAAAACATAACATAACAACATAAACTAACATACTCAAAAAACAAAAATAAAATCCTGTTACAATAAGAGAAGAAAGAGGTAAAAACAACTAATTTCTACTAGGTACATCTTCATCATACAAACATACACAGCCGCTCAACTGAATAGGTTCAAAAGGTTACAATTTAAAAAAAATAATTGTCAAGTCATAATTACAGCTTTGGTTATTTGAAATATAAAAGTATAATAATTAAATATAATTTAGTAATTAGTACTCCCACCTTTATTGTTTATAACTTCAAAAATAATATCTTTCTTGTAATAATTTTCAAGAACTCTAACCAAAATAGTAGCCCAGGCTTTTTTAATGGCGTCAATTGTAATGGCGTCTCCACATCATAAAATTGTCTCCCACCCTCATATACTTTTCGGGACAATAGTCCCCAAACGTTTTCAATGATATTTATATCCGGGGAGTATGGCGGCCGCTCTATAAATTGCACATTTTGGGTCGCTTATCCACTGTTTTATCACTCTGGCGGTATGAATGGGGGCGTTGTCGTGGTGGAATGTCCATGGAATCGGTCCTAAAATATTTGAAAATTGTGGAAATGACTTTTCTTTTCATATTTGATGAAACAAATGTATGATATGGCCCCCCACACCATTATTGCACCGACACAAGTATAGTGTCGTCTTAAAATGTA